>SJYA01001160.1:602531-627131 GCA_006410615.1 Neotragus moschatus | reverse complement strand
GTTAGTGGGTATGTAAATTGGTGCAGCCACTATGGAGAGTGGTGTGGAGCTTCCTTAAAAAAATAAAAATGTAGCTACTGTTTGATCTGCCAATCTCACTTCTAAACATATATCCAGAAAAGATGAAAACTCCAATTTGAAAAGATATGTGCATCATAGCAACATCATTCACAATAATCAAGACATTGAAACAATCCAAGTGACCATCAACAGGATGATTGGTTGAAGATGTGGTGTGTGTGTGTGTGTATATGTGTGTGTGTGACCATATAAAGAATGAAATATCACCATTTGCAGCAACATGATGGACCTAGAGATTATCATATTAAATAAAGTAAGACAGAGAAAGATAAATATTATGTGACCTCATTTATATCTAGAATCTAAAAAATAATATAAATGAACCAATGTACAAAAAAGAAACAGCCTCACAGACATAGAAAACAAACATGATTGCCAAACAGAAGGGGAAGGATAAATTAGGAGTTTGGGATTTACAAACCACTTTATAGAAAGTAGATAAAGAAGAAGGCTTTACGTGTAACACAGGGAATTATTGGGTGGGCTAAAAAGTTCATTCAGGGTTTTCTATAAGATGGTACAGAAAACATGAGTGAACTTTTTAGCTAACTCAATATATTCAGTATCTTTTAATAACGTAATGGAAAATAAATAACTGGATCACTTTGCTATATACCAATATTGCAAATCAACTCTACTTCAATAAGAAAGAATTTTTATGTTTTCTGATCTCTTATTCTTTCTTATTTTTTTTCCTGTGTATATTCACATGTGTATTTTTACATCAAAGAGAGAGAGTGAATGAGGATGAGACAGGTGGAGTGGAGGTAGGAGAGAGAGAGAGAAACAGAAGATCCAGTTAGGTTTTTTTCATGAAGGTGGAGAGTTGATTTTTATACTGAAGTGTCTCAGTGATAAGAAGAGATACATTTGAGGGATTTTCTTAAAAACTGAAAAAACTATTGTAAAGTTTTGTCCAACTTTATAAGTGCTTTGAGAATACTTATCTAAGAAGAGGTATTGTAGTTAAGAACAAATCCATATTGGATCTGTTTCTTTTACTTTAGCATTTGTATTTTATTGTGTTTGCTACAATTTCATCACTAAAGGGATGTTGCTTGTAAGCTTAAAGTATACATAATGGCCCATCTCTGGGAACCCTGCCTCCCAGGCCTGAATGTTAAGCTAAAATACCTTTATTTAGCTTCAGGAATCATCCTGACTGGGCGCTGCTCTGAGTGGCTATGGGAAAGAAGAAACTGACACATCCCTTCCTGAGTCTGGCTGGAACCAGGAAATATTTGCCACAACGTATCACCTTTTCTTACTTCATAGCTCAGTCAGTAAAGAATCTGTGTGCAACGCAGGAGACCCTGGTTTGATCCCTGGGTCAGGAAGGTCCCCTGAGAAGGAAATGGCAACCCACTCCAGTATTCTTTCCTGGAGAATCCCATGGGCAGAGGAGCCTGGCAGGCCACAGTCCACAGGGTCGCGAGAGTCGGACGCTACCTGATGACTAAACTACCACCTTTTCTTCCTTTACCCTCTCACCTCTCCTTCTTTGTTCTATGGAAGGAACTAGCCGGGGCAAGATGGTTCTCTGAGACTAGTCCACCCTCTTCTTGGTCTGCTGCCTTTCCTAATCACATCACTATTGCTTGCCCCAGCAGCTCATCCTCTGATTGGCTTGTCACGCAACAAGCAGTATAGGCTTAAGTATCAGACCTACCTTGCCATTGTTATTTGTTGCTCATATGATCATACCTGTTTATTTCTGGTCTCGTTTGAGTTTCATTTCAGAAATGCATTTCCCTTTTTCACGAGGTTTCTAGTCAATTAAACCTGGACTGTGGGGTTGTGGGGCTCCCCTGTGGCTGATCAGTAAAGACTCTGCCTGCAGTGCTGGAGACCCAGGAGACTCAGGTTCAGTCCTTGGGTCAGGAAGATCCCCTGGAGGAGGGCATGGCAACCCACTCCACTATTCTTGCCTGGGAAATCCCACGGACAGAGGGGCCTGGTGGGCTACAGTCCAAGGGGTTGCCAAGAGTCGGACACGACGGAGCCGATGAGCGCACAGCACACATGCACCCGGGGTTGGAATGCTGCTGCTTTCAGTTTTGGTGGGGGAGCTGGTGAAAACACAAGGAAGTTGAATTCACTGAAGTCCAAGGTTTTGCACACAAATGAGATTTGGTTTACACCTTGCTAGGTGAACAAAAGCTAGGCTGATCGCACTGTCAGAGGGGAGCCACCTCATTAATCAGAACTCTGATACGTGCAGGACTGAAAATGAATTAGGGAGTCAGGATTTCAGAGAACGAAAAATAGCCTTCTGACACTTCCACTGCAAGATTTGTGTTACTAAGCAACAAAACTCTCCTGTTTAGCAAAGCCCGAATGATGCTGGCAGTACAGTCTCCGAATAAGGCTTAATACAACTTCATTAGCCCACCTCTGGGGCTGTGTTGCATACGCAGTACCTGATTAGGGGTAACGAGAAGTAGACGGAGTGTTCTTTAGCGCACCTGCGTCTGAAAGACCAAATAAAGTATTGATTTGGGTGAATCTAATGATGGTCATTTACTGTGTTTTTCTACTCAGAGCATTCATTTGGGCAGACAAGGAGTGCGGTACAACCCATTGTTAAATGTGTCTCAGGATTGTGAAGCCCTAATGATTCCGTCCCGCCAGGCCACAGAGTTGTGCAAATTGCAACATTGCATTGACTGTCACCAACTCCAGGGACAGGGACATCTGGTTGTATAGTCTTTCTCTAGGATTCTGGGGAAAGCTGAAGCTTGAAATTACCTGATGGTTTCCATTCGTGTTTTGAAACTTGTTTTCTGTTTCAAAGTTTATCTTATTTGTGCAGAAAGTCTAATTTTAATACTTGAGAAAGTTTGTTTCTTCCTGGTTTTTGTGCTGAGGAATTGCTTCAGAGGCTACTAGTATCTTTACAGAAATTCCCTTTCTCTTTCATTTTCTTTCCGCTTCTCTATTCTCTAGCCTCATCTCCCAAGTATGTAGTTTCTTAGAGTTATCACTATGGAGCAGATGCTCCACAAGAGAAATGTAGTGAAAATAAAATCCATGACTCTTTGGGGTCAGAATCTTTGCAGCTGTGTGTGTGTGCTAAGTCGCTTCAGTCATGTCTGACTCTTTGCAACTCCTTGGACTGTAGCCCACCAGGCTCCTCTGTCCATGGGATTCTCCAGGCAAGAATCCTGGAGTAGATTGCCATGCCCTCCTCCAGGAGTCTTCCCGAGCCAGGGATAGAATCCATGTTTCATATGTCTTGCATTGGCAGGCAGGTTCTTTACCACTTAGCGCCACCTGGGAAGCCCTTTTTTTCAGATGTGATTATGGACTAATATAAGTGACATTTATGCCATAGAATTTTTTTTAATGTGGACCATTTTTAAGGTGTTTATTTATTTTGTTACAGTATTTTTTCTGTTTTCAGTTTCGGATTTTTAGACCAAGGCATGAGGGATCTTAGCTCCCAGACCAGGGATCAAACCACACCCCTGCACTGAAAGGTGAAGGTAAGCCACTGGAATACCAGGGAAGACCCTGTGTCACAGTATTTTAAATTCAAAAAGCATCTTAGAAGTGTCCTTCCATCTGTCAAATTGTTATACCATCCTTTTCACTCATCGCTCTATTACTGGATGCATTTTCATAATGCCTGAACATAGAGACATAAAAAAGGAGAAATGTCTATTTGCTTCTGTCATTTCTAACAGGCAGCATTTAGAGCCTGTGATACTCATCAATTCTAATTGTATTCAAATTAAAAATGAGAAGGATAACAATAAGAAAAGGTAAACTTCTTTAGAAATGAGAGGCAGAACCCATGAGAGGTAATATTTTAATTGAGACTGGCTAGCAATGGCAACCCACTCCAGGACTCTTGCCTGGAAAATCCCATGTACGGAGGATCCTGGTGGGCTATAGTCCATGGGGTCACAAAAGAGACACAACTTAACATTAGCATTTCTTTTCTAAACTGTGCTCAACCATGGTTTAATGTATATATTATTCAGGAGTGACACAAAAATTAGCCCATGGGGGTAGCTTCTTTTTTTGCCTTTCAAAGGAGAGAATTCTGGCCATTTGTCCATTGTATGTTAGTCGCTCAGTTGTGGCTGACTGTATGCAACCCCTTGGACTGTAGCCAGCTGGGGTCTTCTGTCCATGGAATTTTCCAGGCAAGACTCTGGAGTGGGTTGCCATTTCTTTCTCCAGGGGATCTTCCCAACCCAGGGATTGAACCCAGGTCTCTGGTATCACTGGCAAATTTTTTTTTACCACTGAGACACCAAGGAAGACCACACCTGACATGCTGACTGCAGAGACATATATGGGAGTCCTTTGAGAAATGACTTTCTCCCAGGTTTACAGATGAGTGTTTTAAAATTTAAAGCTTGCCTTTTGCACATTTTTTTTCATTGTTGCAAATATGGCACAATGATATATAAACTAGAAAATGTTGATATAGGGAAAATAAAATAGCTTCCTTTTTCTTTAAGTCATGAAGCATCAGGATGAAGAAGCAGATTCTTTTTAAGTGCCTAAAAAATAGAGCTGCTATTTCTCAGTTGCTAATAGGCCATAATCTTTCTTTCCAACCACTTGAATATACGCATATAAGACACTGGATTTTTGTAGGCGTAAACATTCTTACTATAACACTACAGCCATGTTGCTTACATTTGTAATCTTGAAACTATGATTGTATAAATTTAAAGGCTGTCACAACTGAGCAATTGTTGACATTCACTTGTTATGAATCTGGCAAATCAATCTATGGAACAAAAAACTGAGGTCACGCCACACACAGAGAGAGAGAGGCACTGAATCACTAGAGGAAATTTTACTGCGGTTTATCTGTCCTTTAGTGTCTTTGAGGGCTTCTCTGCTTCAGGTGTATTCTTGGGGGCCTTTTACGATTTCTTTGGAGAATGTATGGTTTATCCAAGTCAGCAGGATGTCATTTAGTAAATGAATAGCTCTGTGGTGTTAGGGTTCATGAACACTTCATTGTCCAAGCCTTCGTGTATTAGACTGCAGTGTCTCTGTGGTGTACCACCCATGTGTACCGTGCGATGGGTATTCCCAGGTGGCTCGGTGGTAAGGAACCCACCTGCCAATGCAGCAGAGTCAAACGTGGGTTCAATCCCTAGTTTGGGAAGGTCCCCTGGAGGAGTGCATAGCAGTGCAGTCCAGTATTCCTGCCTGGAGATTCCCCATGGACAAGGGAGCCTGGTGGGCTATCCTCCATGAGGTCAAAAAGAGTCAGACGCGACTGAAGCCACTTAGCGCAGTACCCAGCGCACACTGTGCAGTGGCCTGTGTGTTGTCCTTCACTCTGCCGGGACCTTCAAATGTGTGTAGGTCCTACACGCGAGTCTACAATAAGGATTCCTCTTTTTCTTCTCCTAACAGCCCATCAGTTGGTATTCATCTGGCATCTTTATTGATTCTCTACAATTTTCTATCCTTCATTTTGACCAATATATGCTATAGCTCATATGGGCTGGCTTTGCACACTGAACACCTGATGTTCATTCTCTAGGAAATGACTTTGACCCAACATAATGAGGATCAAATTTGAGTCGGGTATAGTAAATAGAGCTTTCCTTGTGGTGCCATGAATATTTAAGTGGCAAACTTGTTCTAGCATGTTGCCTCTTATTGGCATAAATCTCGTTAGTGTTATTAGACTATTTCACATGATGGTTTAAATTTATAAAGCCTTTTGGATAAGGTTTATTTTGGCTACTGAAAATTAAATAACATTGGATTTCTTGTAATTTAGTGATATATTTTCACATAACAAGTCATTAATGAATAAGACTGGTAGGATATCATTTGTGTTAAGACCCAGGGATTTAATTATTAAAAAACTAATATACAGAGACAGTCACAAAACTTTGCAATTGAAGTCTACTTAAAACCATGATTTTGTAATCACTTATATCAGTAGATATAGATCAGATGCCTTTTAATATGTAAAAACACATAGCATATGAGAACTTTGGTGAACTCAGCATTAAGTCTACTCAGAAAATTCATAAAATCCAGTATTCTTGCCTGGGAAATCCTATGGACAGAGGAGTCTGATGGGCTATAGTCCATGGAGATATAACTTAGCAACTAAACAACACCTAAACACCTAAACTTAGCACCTAAACAACAACATTCATGGAAGATTTAAAGGATAGTAAATGGTTAGTTTTCATTCCAATCCCAAAGAAAGGCAAAGCCAAAGAATGCTCAAACTACCACATAATTGCACTCATCTCACACACTAGTAAAGTAATGTTCAAAATTCTCCAAGCTAGGCTTCAGCAATACATGAACCGTGAACTTCCAGATGTTCAAGCTGGTTTTAGAAAAGGCAGAGGAACCAGAGATTAAATTGACAACATTCACTGGATTATTGAAAAAGCAAGAGAGTTCCAGAAAAACATCTATTTCTGCTTTATTGACTATGCCAAAGCCTTTGACTGTGTGGATCATAATAAACTGTGGAAAATTATGAAAGAGATAGGAATACCAGACCACCTGACCTGCCTGACCTGCCTCTTGAGAAATATATATGCAGATCAGGAAGCAACAGTTAGAACTGGACGTGGAACAACAGACTGGTTCCAAATAGGAAAAGGAGTGCGTCAAGGCTGTATATTGTCTCTGTGCTTATTTAACCGATATGCAGAGCACATCATGAGAAACACTGGGCTGGAGGAAGCACAAGCTGGAATCAAGACTGCCGGGAGAAATATCAATAACCTCAGATAGGCAGACGACACCACCTTTATGGCAGAAAGTGAAGAGGAACTAAAAGCCTCTTGATGAAAGTGAAAGAGGAGAGTGAAAAAGTTGGCTTAAAGCACAACATTCAGAAAATGAAGATCATGGCATCCAGTCCCATCACTTCATGGGAAATAGATGGGGAAACAGTAGAAACAGTGTCAGACCGTATTTTTTGGGCTCCCAAATCACTGCAGATGGTGACTGCAGCCATGAAATTAAAAGACTCTTACTCCGTGGAAGGAAAGTTTTGACCAGCCTAGATGGCATATTGCAAAGCAGAGACATTACTTTGCCAACAAAGGTCCACCTAGTCAAGGCTATGGTTTTCCCAGTAGTCATGTATGGATGTGAGAGTTGGACTGTGGAGAAAGCTGAGCACCGAAGAATTGATGCTTTTGAACTGTGGTGTTGGAGAAGACTCTTGAGAGTCCCTTGGACTGNCCATCACTTCATGGGAAATAGATGGGGAAACAGTGGAAACAGTGTCAGACTGTATTTTTTGGGCTCCCAAATCACTGCAGATGGTGACTGCAGCCATGAAATTAAAAGACTCTTACTCCGTGGAAGGAAAGTTTTGACCAGCCTAGATGGCATATTGCAAAGCAGAGACATTATTTTGCCAACAAAGGTCCACCTAGTCAAGGCTATGGTTTTCCCAGTAGTCATGTATGGATGTGAGAGTTGGACTGTGGAGAAAGCTGAGCACCGAAGAATTGATGCTTTTGAACTGTGGTGTTGGAGAAGACTCTTGAGAGTCCCTTGGACTGCAACCAGTCCATTCTAAAGGAGATCAGCCCTGGGTGTTCTTTGGAAGGACTGATGTTGAAGCTGAAACTCCAGTACTTTGGCCACCTCATGCGAAGAGATGACTCATTGGAAATGACTCTGATGCTGGGAGGGATTAGGGGCAAGAGGAGAAGGGGACGACAGAGGATGAGATGGCTGGATGGCATCACTGACTTGATGGACATGAGTTTGAGTGAACTCCGGGAGTTGGTGATGGAGAGGGAGGCCTGGCTTGCTGGGATTCATGGGGTTGCAAAGAGTAGGACACAACTGAGCAACTGAACTGAACTGAAGGTTAATTTTTTTAAGTTGCATTTTCTGTAGTGAAAGTGATTAAAATTATATACTCGAAAAATGCAAAAGCTATGGCAAACAAGTTAAACATCATACAAATAAAAATTTATTTGAAAGGGAAGTAGCCATGGAACTATGTAACCTCTGGTTTGGTAAATTTAAGCATATCTGAGATCTTTGTTCCTAGATTTGGTACAGAAAAAATGTCCAGTGTGGAGAAGACTTCTCGAGAGCATAGCCATGGGTCCAGGAAACTATTTATCCTTGAAAATCCATAGGTCAGCTTATAGGAACAAAGAAAGATAAACAGGAGTGGCCATTGTGAACTGGAGGCCAGAAGTTTAGGGCTTCCTTGGTGTGTCAGTGGGTAAAAATCCTCTTGCAATGTAGGGTACACAGGAGATATCCATCAGACATCTGTCCCATGGACAGTCACAAAGTGTCAGACAAGACTGATCGACTAAGCATGAGGACAACAGCAAGCCTATGCAAAGTGCCAGTCATCCTGAAGATAAGGCGCGTATATCACAATGTGTATCAGTGTATCATTTCTTTCATCGAGAGAGTCTTCGTGTGAACAGTGTCAGCTGGACTGCTCTGGAACACCATTGATTTACATTCTGATGCAAGCTACTTATCTTGTCATGGACCTGGTTTTGGAGGATGGGCAGCGGGTCCATCAGCCAGACGCTGGCATTGAAGACACTGCACTGACTTCTGGGACCAGCTTCTGCACACTGCTCTGTGTTGTGGGCTGTCCTGCGTGTGATGTGTGGTGGGTGCTAGCACCCCTCTTCAGCTTCTACGCACTCCTCACTCACTGCCACTGGCACCTGCATGGTAGCTGTGACAATCAAAAATGTGTCCAAGGATGGCCAGTGTCCTGAAAACTGGGGTGGAGACGAGGGAGGGAACAGTGGTGCTGGTTGTGAATAACTGGCCTGGAGTAGTTCTGAATTTCCACAAGACCTCTTTGTAGGGGCCATTCACAGTGCCTAAATGCTAATCTGTGCACAAAGTCCTAAGTATCAGCAATCTTTGTGGACTCACTGTCTCAGTTCGTCATTAAAGAAAATCAGCATTCCTACAAAGAGATAGTGTGGAAATTCACTGGGGGGCTTCCCTGGTAGCCTTGCTGGTAAAGAATCTGCCTGCAGTGCAGGAGACCCCAGTTCAATTCCTGGTTGGGAAGATCCCCTGGAGAAGAGATAAGCTACCCACTCCAGTGTTCTGGGGCTTCCCTGGTGGCTCAGATGGTGAAGAATCTGCCTGCAATGGGGAGACCTGGATTTGACCCCTGAGTTGGGAAGATCCCCTGGAGGGGGCAAGGCAACCCACTCCAATATTCTTGCCTGGAGAATTCCCATGGACAGAGGAGCCTGGTGGGCTGTAGTCCATGGGGTCGCAAATAGTCAGACCTGACTGAGTGATGAAGCACAGCACATAGAATCCTGAGTTTGTTTAGAGTAACTCACAAAGTCATATGGCATTCATTTATCATATTGTTTCTACAGAGATGCTCAAGGCTGACACCAGGAACAGGGCCTGATTTATCAATGAAAATGGCCACAAACAAGACTGTCTAGTCATCTTTGCCATTAGAAAGGGCATTCCAGGTGCCTCAGTAGTAAATAATCCTCCTGTAATATAGGGGACGTTGGAGACAGGAGTTTGATCCCTGTGTCAGGAAGATTCCCCTGGAGGAGGAAATGGGAACCCCCTCCGGTATTCTTGCTTGAAAAATCCCATGGACAGAGGAGCCTGGTGGGCTGCAGTCCATGTCCAACAAAGAGCTGGACATGACTATGACTGGGCACAAAGGCATGGCATTAGAAAAGCAGAAAGTGAATTAAGCTCTGTATTTGAAAAGAAATGTTCATTTAAAATGCCTTTCTATAATGGAATTAACTATGTACTACAATGTTAAAAAAATATATGGCTGACCAACTGCCCTGTGAATACAAAAATACCTGTTTGCTTTCCTTTGGTTACTCATAAATAATGGCAGTAATAGCATAACAACAATAATATAACAAGAGTGCTACTTGCTTACATTTGGAGAATACCTTGTACTTCTCAAAATGCTCTCACAGACCTTGTTTCCTTTCATCCTCAGTTTAGTATCTCTGTCTGCTGTATATAGAACCTGTACACTGGTCCTTCTCATTCTAACAGAAACAGAGATCACACAAACATAATAACTTTGGCTCCTCTATGTAGACACATACACACACCCCACTGATGTTGCTTCCTCACTATTTTCCTAGAGAATAATGTCNAAGGCTGACACCAGGAACAGGGCCTGATTTATCAATGAAAATGGCCACAAACAAGACTGTCTAGTCATCTTTGCCATTAGAAAGGGCATTCCAGGTGCCTCAGTAGTAAATAATCCTCCTGTAATATAGGGGACGTTGGAGACAGGAGTTTGATCCCTGTGTCAGGAAGATTCCCCTGGAGGAGGAAATGGGAACCCCCTCCGGTATTCTTGCTTGAAAAATCCCATGGACAGAGGAGCCTGGTGGGCTGCAGTCCATGTCCAACAAAGAGCTGGACATGACTATGACTGGGCACAAAGGCATGGCATTAGAAAAGCAGAAAGTGAATTAAGCTCTGTATTTGAAAAGAAATGTTCATTTAAAATGCCTTTCTATAATGGAATTAACTATGTACTACAATGTTAAAAAAATATATGGCTGACCAACTGCCCTGTGAATACAAAAATACCTGTTTGCTTTCCTTTGGTTACTCATAAATAATGGCAGTAATAGCATAACAACAATAATATAACAAGAGTGCTACTTGCTTACATTTGGAGAATACCTTGTACTTCTCAAAATGCTCTCACAGACCTTGTTTCCTTTCATCCTCAGTTTAGTATCTCTGTCTGCTGTATATAGAACCTGTACACTGGTCCTTCTCATTCTAACAGAAACAGAGATCACACAAACATAATAACTTTGGCTCCTCTATGTCGACACATACACACACCCCACTGATGTTGCTTCCTCACTATTTTCCTAGAGAATAATGTCTAAGTGAGAGTTTCTGCATTCTGCCTGATAAAGGAGCCAGTCTAAATCACTGTAGAGCCTAAAAAATAAAATAAATAAATCTGGCTTTAAACCGTAGGTCCATCAGTTCAGTTCAGTCCCTCAGTCATGTCCGACTCTTTGAGACCCCATGAATCGCAGCATGCCAGGNAGTCTTCCTTATGATTCTCAGAGGTGCCAGAAGAATAATTTTGTATGTAACACCAGTTCTCTAAAACGTTTTGTGAGTGGCCATTATAACTGGTTAACCTTGGCTAGATTTCTGAAAGCCACTCCTTCCTTGTGGTTTTAACACAGGTGAGTTATTTCAGCTATGCCTCGATGGGTGTGCTGGATGTGACTTCATCTTCTGTCTTTCATCGGTAGATTCTGAGGAAACAGGAAACCCATCAGCAGTGGGGCTACCAAGCGATTTCAAGAGACCAGTAAATGGGGCAGATCCAGTGGGTTCTGAATTGCCCTAGCTATGTTCCTGGTGTTACAAATGCTCCACACCTGCTTGGTGGGACCTTCTGAGTAAGTTTCTTTTTAAGTGATTGTAGTTATTTGTTTTATTTTTGGCTCTGCTGGGCCTTCGATGCCACACGCGGGCTTTCTCTAGTTTCTGTGAGCTGGGCTATTCTTGCTTGCAGTGCTCAGGCTTCTCACTGTGGTGGCTTCCCTTGTTGCAGAACCTGGGCTCGAAGGTGTACAGGCTTCAGTGGTTGCAGCCTGCGGACTCAGTAGCTGTGTCTCCTGGGCTCTAGAGCACAGGCTTGGTAGTTATGGCATACAGGGTCAGTTGCTGTGCAGCATATGGGATCTTCCTGAACCAGGGATTGAACCCGTGTCTCCTGAATTGGCAGGCAGATTCTTTACCACTGATCCATCGGGGAATCCCCTGAGATTTTAAAGTTAAGGAGTTTTTTGAAGAATTTTCATCATCAGAAGAAACTAGAAGAATTTGTAACCGATGGCAGGTGTTGACACAGAACAAGAGCAGTGGGGAACAGTAAACTCACAACAGAGATAATCATACACAAAACAGCAACTTTGTACCCTGAGGATCTACAGATGTTGAAATGTTTAAGTAGTACACGCTAAGAAGCTCTGTACTGAATGCTCAAAGAAGTAAAGAATACAATTAAAAAGATGACCATTGAACAAAAAATTTCAGGAATGCAAAGACAGTTTTTTTTTTTTAAAGCAGAGTATTAAGACCCCACTCCAGCACTCTTGCCTGGAAAATCCCACGGATGGAGGAGCCTGGTGGGCCGCAGTCCTTGGGGTTGCTAAGAGTCGGACATGACTGAGCGACTTCACTTTCACTTTTCACTTGCATGCATTGGAGAAGGAAATGGCAACCCACTCCTGGAGAATCCCAGGGACGGGGGAGCCTCATGGACTGCTGTCTATGGGGTCGCACAGAGTCGGACATGACTGAAGTGACTTAGCAGCAGCAGAGTATTGAGACGTGAGAAATACAGTTACTGACAGCAGAATCTTCATACAGGAAAATGGCAGGATAGACCCTGCTGAAAGGACATTAGTGAACAGGAAGAGTTAGCTGAGGGATTTAGCTGTAATACTCCATGAGGGAGGAGAGAGAAATCATTAAATAAAGATTAAAAGACATGGCAAATAAAAGGAGAAAGTATAACCTATATCTAATTTGAGGTCCAAATAATTGAGAGAAAGCAGAGAGTTTGGCCACCTGACGTGAAGAGCTGACTCATTGAAAAGGACCCTGATGCTGGAAAGATTGAAGGCAGGAGGAAAAGAGGGCGACAGAGAGTGAGATGGTTGGATGGCATCACCGACTCAGTGGACATGAGTTTGAGCAAACCTGCGAGATGGTGAAGTACAGGGAAGCCTGGAACGCTGCAGTCCATGAGGTTGCAAAGAGTTGGACAAGACTTAGTGACTGAACAACAGCAAGAGGAGATGGATTTTAAAACGTGTTGGCTGTCACAATCCAAGAAATCCATGTACCCACAGCTCTGGGCGGCATGGTGCATTTCAAAGAGAACAAATAAAATTCATGTCTAGACACAGAATAGTGAACTTGCAGAGTGACAAAGCCAAGCATCCTCTAAAATAACCAGAGAGAAAGAACAAATCATGAGTAAAAATAAACACAAAAAGACAATTACAATAAAAGGATCATCTCAGCAGCAATTTTAAGAAGCCAGAAGATGGTGGAATAATATTCTTAAATATTGACTGAAAACAAATGTCAGACTAGAGTTTGTATCCAGCAAAATAACCTTTCAAGAATGAGGACTGAGAAATTCAAACAACAACAACAATACAACAGCAACAAAAATGACTTGTTGGAATATATCACCTGAGAGCTGCTCTAAATAGCACATTTTATACAGAAGAAAAATGATCTTAGAAAGTAACTTATAATGCATGGGGAAATCTAAACATTAAGTACAATATGGCAAACAAATTCTGAATGCAAACAAAAACAGCCTCTATGAAATAATAAATATTAGAAGTTTAAAAGATAGAATGAAAATATTGAACAATGATAGTTTATGATTAACACTATCTGGAGAGTTTGTTTTCCTTGAGAGAGTTGTCCAACTTATTTGTTAGAATGTTTCCTCTTACATAGATTATATTTCATAGGTAACCACTAAAAAAGCAAGAATTAAAATGTCTAAACTCACAGTAATAGGAGAAAGAATGGGAAGAAATAAACACACAATACAATAATTTAATCTTTAAAAAGAGAAATAAGGAATATAGACAAAACAGAAGGAAAGGACCAAAAAAGTTAATAGTGGAAGGAAGAAGTTTGAATGCGTCAACAGTCACAGGTAAAGTGACTTTGCCAATTAAAGTAAAGGAATAGTCAGATCAGATCGAACAATTGCCCAAATGCTGCCTATAGGAGATATCTAAAGTATAAGCCCAGAAAAGTGGAAAATAAAGGATAGAAAAAAGATCTGTCCATCAAATAGACCCCAGGCCCATAAAACAGAACTTGTAATGACTACTGAGCTTCCCAGGTGGTGCTAGTGGTAAAGAACCCACCTGCCAGTGTAGGAGATGTGAGACAAAGGTTCAATCCCTGGGTGGGAAAGACCCCCTGGAGGAGGAAATGGCAACCTACTGCAGTATTTTGCCTGGGGAATCCCATGGACAGAGAAACCTGGTGGGTACAGTCCATAGGGTTGCAAAGAGTTGGACATGACTGAAGCAACTTAGCTTGCAGCACACACAGTGACTGTCAGTTCTAAGGCAAAGACAACCGCTACTTAATGATAAAAGTTCCAACGCACCATGGAGATGCAAAAATTTTAACTGTATCTAATGTTATAACCTCAAAAAATATAAGGGAAATATGTGATGGAAGTTACAGGCAGAAATTTTCAACAACACTACCATAGAAGGAAATTTCAAGAGAATCTTATCAGCTCCTGATCAATAAAGCAGAGAAGAAACCCACAGACATATACGAGTTCTGAGCAGCCCGGCTGTCCCTTTTCACCTGACATACAAATACAGGACTTGCTTTTGTATATTTGATTTTTTATATTAATTGGATAAATAGAGATTACACATCTTCTTAATTAAAACCTAATTGGTACTATATGAGTCCATAAATCAGATTTAACAAATTTGACAGAATAGGGTCATAGACAACATATTCTCTAACTTCAGAGCAATTAAGTTAAAGGTTATTATAAATCAATCAGTAAATCTCCATATATTTCAGAATGAAACAATGCATTTAAAATAAGTCATGGGTCAAAGAAGAAATCTTATTGGAAAATTTAAAGATACTTAGAACTGATGAAAATGAAAAAGAAACTGTTTACAAAAATTTGTGCCATCAGCAAAAGTGGAGTTTCAGTAGAAATTTGTCATTTTATATTAAAAAATCAGATGGAAGCCGAAAGTCAATGAGATAAAAGTCCAACTTCAAGCTCTTAAAAGATATACAAATAAGCCTAAAGAAAGGAAGTAGATAATAGCAGACGGATAACAATGAAAGAAAATAGACTAGCTCAACTGTGTCCACAGTTGGTTTGTAAATGACCAAGAAAAAGGAAAACCTTAGTTGAGATTGACAAGACAGATTAGGGGTCTGGGTGGAGGAGGAGGAGGAGAGAGAGAGGGAGAGAGGTCCATCTTTCATGAAATGGACAAAATCCTAGAGAAAGAATAAATTTCAAAACTGGCTCCAAAAGCAGTAAGACACCTAATAGTCCTATAACTATTTCAAAACATCTCCTGCAAACAAAACATCCATCCTAGGTGATTTTATGAGTCAGTTCTACCACATTTGCAAAGATTAAGCCACTAGCATCTCAGAATTAATCACTCCCTTTCATTGTAAAAGACTGATTTAATCTTGATATCAAAACCAGACATGAAGGACTTTCCTGATAGTCCAGGGGTTAAAGCTCTGTGCTGCTACAGCAGAGCAGGCAAGGGTTCAGTCCCAAGTCAGGGAGCTAAGATCCGACATGCCCTGTGGAGCAGAGCCAGAAAATAAAAAATATAAAAAAACAGAGATGAGATAAAAATATTACAAACCTATTTTGCTTGTGAAGATAGATATAATTCTATAATATAAAATATTTATAATCCCGAACTAAAAGTGTATAAAAAGTATAAAAAGTTAACTATATTGTGTCCAGATTGAGGTTGCCCTGAAGAGGTAAGTATGGATCGTTCTGCAAATTCTACTATTTTCAGTCACCACAGTGATTGAAAGACTGAGAGTCATATGATTATCTCAGTGGATGTACAAAAACTTGCAATAAATTCAACACTCATTCGTGATATAAAGGAAGCTTGTAATCTAAACACATTTTCTTAACCTGGTTATGTTTACAGGCATTATTCTAAATAGAAAATTGTAAGCAGTGTTCTTTTTAAATTCAGGACCAAAGATACCTACTTTCACTGCTTTATTGCTTTTAACATTTTCTTATATTCTGGTCTGTGCAATAATCTAGTCAGTGTGATAACAATTTAAAAAATTAAAGCAGAAGATTTGAAAAAAGGAAATAAAACTGTCATTGTTTGAAAATGATTTGCTTATATACATAAAGCAGGCAAGACTAAACAGGCCAATAACTAGAAATGAGAGAAGGGTTTAGCCAGATAGTTAACTGTGCAAAAGTCAACTGCACGCACAAGTGACATATTTAGAAAGAACAAATTAAAGGCAAAGACCCCATTCATCATGGCAACACAAGCTGTTCAGCTCCTTAGGGGTAAATCTAACAGCTATTTTGCAGTGACTTCTATATAGAAAGGCCTTCCCTGATAGCTCAGCTGGTAAAGAATCCACCTGCAGTGCAGGAGACCCCAGTTTATTCCTGAGTCTGGAAGATCCCCTGGAGAAGAGATAGGCTGCTCAGGCTTCCCTTGTGGCTCAGCTGGTAAAGAATCCACCTGCAATGTGGGAGGCCTGGGTTCGATCCTCCGGTTGGGAAGATCCCCTGGAGAAAGGAAAGGCTACCCATTCCAGTATTCTGACATTGAGAATTTCATGGACTGTATAGTCCATGGGGTTGCAAAGAGTCAGACACAACTGAGTGACTTTCACTTTCACTTTCTATATAGAAAAGTGCAGATGTTACCGAGTTATATTGAAAATGACTATGAATTGAGAGGTAGGAGAAAATGGGGTGAGACTGAGTGAAAAGAGATGTAAAAGGGCATTCACAGAATAGAAAATTAAATAATCCCACAGATGTTGAGTCTTCTGAAAGNACTTTCTATATAGAAAAGTACAGATGTTACCGAGTTATATTGAAAATGACTATGAATTGAGAGGTAGGAGAAAATGGGGTGAGACTGAGTGAAAAGAGATGTAAAAGGGCATTCACAGAATAGAAAATTAAATAATCCCACAGATGTTGAGTCTTCTGAAAGTGATCCATGGGTTCAATACAATGCCAATAAAAGTTCCAATATGTTTTGTGTGCACATGTGTGTATATGTTAAATTTGACAAACTGATCCCAATGTTGATACATAAGAGCTGAAAATCTAGAATGGCTCCGATAAACTTCTAATTTGTGAGTTAACGATGCAGTCACTCAGTCATTCAGTCGTGTCTGACTCTTTGCAATCCTCTGTCCATGGGATTTCCTAGGCAACAATATTGGACTGGGTTGCCACTCCCTTCTCCAGGGGATCTTCCCAGCTCAGGGATCAAACTCGTGTCTCCTGCATTGGCAGGGAGATTCTCAACCACTGAGCAGTCTAGAAAGCCTGACAGTGTGGTGGTGGGGGGGTCTGAATTAGGAGAGTTTTATGCCTAATTGATGACCTCGTTACTTTTAATGCTGTTATCCAGAGAGAGCAATAAATAAGTTGACCTAAGTATTCAAAGTGTACCTGCTCAGTTTGGATTTTCCTCTATGATATTAAGGATAACATTTTGGATTTTGTTTATTTTATTCTGTTTATTTTTGCTCCTTAGATTTATAGCATGCTATTAAATCATAACTGTCATTTCATAACACACGGCTATGGTCAATGCTTAGCTGTAATTTATTCTTCGTTATTTACACCATGAAAAATGAACCCCTATGAACCTGTCACCCAGTTCAAGAATTAGCACCTATATTATTAGTGTATAAAATTAAAACTAGAAATACAGTGAACCTGTTTTAAAGGGCACTCTTTGCAGTGGATATCTGTTACCATTGCTAGCCTAGAGTTCTTTGTTTTTTTTTTTTTTTTTTTCTGGGAAGGAGCTCTAGCGATGATTTTCTTTTAGGGAAACTCAATTCTTTGATGAGCTAATGAGATTGTCAACTCAGATTGCCTCTTGCCCTTAGCAGAGCTAAGGTTCAAAGCTTGACTCAAGCCCAGTCAAGATTTTCTTTCCTGGGCATTTGAACTTGGGAGGAGTCTTGTGTATTCAGAGGTCTTCCGGATGTTAGGATGCCCACTATTTTCTGTTGATGAGAGATGCAGATCNGATGAGCTAATGAGATTGTCAACTCAGATTGCCTCTTGCCCTTAGCAGAGCTAAGGTTCAAAGCTTGACTCAAGCCCAGTCAAGATTTTCTTTCCTGGGCATTTGAACTTGGGAGGAGTCTTGTGTATTCAGAGGTCTTCCGGATGTTAGGATGCCCACTATTTTCTGTTGATGAGAGATGCAGATCTGCCTTGGTTCCTGCCGTGGAAGCCTGGATGCTGTTTTCTTCTCTAGGTTCTGTGAGAAACGCAATGGTCTTCTAGGAAATCAAGTTCTTAGCCTGAATCAATTTCAATTTCAGTTGCTTGATTGTTTGCTGCTGCTGCTGCTGCTGCTGCTGCTAAGTCGCTTCAGTCGTGTCCGACTCCGTGACCCCATAGATGGCAGCCCACTAGGCTCCTCTGTCCCTGCCCTGGGATTCTCCAGGCAAGAATACTGGAGNGGATCTGTGACTGGAGTCTGATGGTATCCTTTATAAATTGGCTCAGTAATCTTTTATGCAGTTTGCTTCAAAAGTCTTGGATTCATTTAGATTCTCTACATGCTTGTACTCTATCATGGGCATCCACTGCTTCTTATCAGTGTTTGGTTCACCCTTTTCAGAAGAGAATAATCTCTACTGGGAAAAAGCAGATAAACAAAATTTGTTTCATACATTTCCTTTGAATTTTACCACTAGCCCAAAGCACTAAACTTGTCTGTTGGAATATAACTTAAAGTGCCCATTTGCATGTTCACGGTGAATTGATTGCTACATATCTCTTCGTNTTTAGATTCTCTACATGCTTGTACTCTATCATGGGCATCCACTGCTTCTTATCAGTGTTTGGTTCACCCTTTTCAGAAGAGAATAATCTCTACTGGGAAAAAGCAGATAAACAAAATTTGTTTCATACATTTCCTTTGAATTTTACCACTAGCCCAAAGCACTAAACTTGTCTGTTGGAATATAACTTAAAGTGCCCATTTGCATGTTCACGGTGAATTGATTGCTACATATCTCTTCGTCCTTATGTCCTCCTCCACGATTGTAGCATCTGCCTTATTCCTTCTTGGATATAGCATTTCAGATCTGGCGTTTCAGTCCTTCACATAAGAGTCTTCTGTGAGTTTCTTCCTGTTAGCCCATTTTTAATCCATTTTTAATCCATTGTGGATTTACTTCGAGGAGGAACTTGCTGCATTTTTCTTCTTTTTTGCAGACACTGAGAGAAGATAATTTATAAGATGAACTTATTTCTCTTCCTGAATCACAAAGCTGTGACGATTCCTGTACTGGAGTGGACCTTACGTGTACATGTGTATGATATGAGGAACTCATTTAATTAATTCTGTGTTTAAACAATAACATGAGAGAAAAGTGAAAGCGAAGTCACTCAGTTGTGTCTGACTCTTTGCAACCCCACGCACAGTAGCCTCCGAGGTTCCTCCATCCATGTAATTTTCCAGGCAAGAGTACTGGAGTGGGTTGCTGTTTCCTTCTCCAGGGGATCTTACTGATCCAGGGACTGAACCCAGGTCTCCAGCATTGCAAGCAGATGATCTTACCATCTAGGGCACCAGGGAAGCTCTCTGTATTAACATATCTATTAATACATGTGCTGTGCTCAGTTGCTCAGTCAATGTCCAACTCTTTGTGGCCCCATGGACTGTAGCCTGCCAGGCTCCTCTGTCCATGGGATCTCCCAGGCAAGAATACTGGAGTGGGTTGCCATTTCCTTCTCCAGAGGATCTTCCCAACCCAGGGACTGAACCCCTGTCTCTTGCGTCAGACACACAGAGAAAGACATATATCATATGATATCACTTATATGCAGAATCTTCAAAAAATGATACAAATGAACTTATTTACATTCAAAACTGGGCTAAATGAGTATATACAATGGTTAGAGTCCTCAGAAATTCTGAGGAGGGAGCTGTGTTATTTTTTATTATCTTATTCATATCAGTTCAGTCGCTCAGTCATGTCTGACTCTTTGTAACCCCATGGACCACAGCACTCCAGGCCTCCCTGTCCATCATCAACTCCTGGAGTTTACCCAAACTCATGTCCATTGAGTCGGTGATGCCATCCAACCATCTCATCCTCTGTCGTCCCCTTCTCCTCTTGCTCTCAATTCCTCCCAGCATCAGGGTCTTTTCAAACGAGTCAGCTCTTCGCCTCAGGTGGCCAAAGTATTGGAGTTTCAGCTTCAACATCAGTCCTTCTAGTGAACACCCAGGACTGATCTCCTTTGGGATGGACTGGTTGGATCTCCTTGCAGTCCAAGGGACTCTCAAGAGTCTTCTCCAATACCACAGTTCAAAAGCATCAATTCTTCAGTGTTCAGCTTTCTTTGTAGTCCAACTCTCATGTCCATACATGACTACTGGAAAAACCATAGCCTTGACTAGATGGACCTTTGTTGGCAAAGTAATGTCTTGCCTTTTAATACAGTTTGCTCTAAAAAAAGGAATTTGGAAAATCTTAATTTCCTTGATAATCATTAACCAAAAAAGTGAGAGTGACACTTTTGATGATTTAGTGTCCTGACATAAAGATTTTTAAAGAACCACTGTGTTGTACATTAAGCCAGTTGGATATAGAGTTACTTTTAATTTGCTTATTTTAAAAGTAAATTATTTCATTAATTAATTTGTTTATTTTAAAAATAAATTAATTTAAATTATGTAGTCCAGAGGACACAAATGAAAGACATAATTATTGAACATGTAATAGTCATGTAAGATAAGTACATCTTTTCTAGATACGATGGGAATCATTATTGATATATATAATCTCTCATTTTTCTTTTTCATGTAAACAAAACTGCATTTGCAGAGGTGGAGCTTTTGCCACTTCATCTGTGGTATAGAAAGCAGTCAGGGGAAAACAAAACACAAAAACACAAAGCACCCAAACTGGAAATGCCTAAAAGGTAGATGAAACCTCTGTTATTCAGAGGCAAATAAAATTTTGTTATTCAAGCTTTTCGAATTGAATAAAACCTTTTCTTAAGGTTTGACCTGAAGGATAGAAAGAATTAAGAGTGAGAGTGATTTGTAAAGAGAAAAGTTAAAACCCTGAATGTCTTCTCAGGTTTTATATGATGGAAAACAGGAAGACATCCTCATTAGTGGCTGGAGAAGCATTAGGCCATTGGAAATTCAGAGGTATAGTTAGGAAAGGTGCACAGAGTTTTCTCAGTATTGATCAAGTGACACTCATTATCCCCGACCCAAGAACAAAAAATGAATAATGCATTAGAGATGACAAAGGAGTCTTAATGTCCAGGAGGGAAGCCTTTAAGAAATTTAATGACTTGGAGAGATTATGCAAGATTATAATTCCTTGAGGAGAAACATATTGATAATAAAAACAAAGTGCAAAGAAAACATACTTTATCAAATATGAACATTTAAATAATGAGGAGATGAATTTGGCAGAATGCAACCTCTGACAAAGAGGAATCAATGAGAACAGACCTCACTGTGACCTGCAAGGGGGTAGTATCTATAAGTACTTTTGGAAATATGATACTGTTGCTAAAAGTTATTTTCCTTTCCATTTGACCTCACAATCTACAATAGGAAGATAGTAAGAATTTAAAATGTTACGATCAACAGAACAACATCAGGAGAGGAGTAGCACGTGTGGTCAGTAAGTCATTAACCTGAAAAGATAAATCTTCAAATCTGTGGGATAATGATTAATGTCGATAAACGAATGAGTCGGTGACACACGAGATACCCTACATCCATTTGTGTCTTGGTTTGCCTGTCTTTTCTCATTGCTTTTGGATTCAGTAAAGTTGCTTATTATATCTTTTGTCTAGTACTAGGATGTTTTGAGCCTTTGGCCTCACACTTTCTATATCTACATTAAAAAGGAAGAAGCAAAAGGGGACAGGCATTCATAAGATTTCAACTGTGCTCTAAGGAAATGTTCTGGGTGCTGTTGATGATCTGATTTAATCTTTGCAAAAATTCATGCGGTATGTAAAATTATGTTTATTTTCCAGATGATGAATTGCAAGCATGAGAGGCCAAAGATTATTAAACTAGCAAATGACCAAGGTCAGTTAGGCAGTATGTTTTCCATGACACTCTAGTGATTTCTAAACTAATTGGTAACCATTATTATGAACATAGGACACTTTGGAACCATCAAGGAATGATGAATATTCAGTGTACCTTATCAATGTAGTTTCAAAAGAGTAGAAGTAATTCTTTCCTTTACATTCAACCTATTTGATCTGATTTTATCACTGCTGGTAGAAATACTACACTGTGGAGAACAGTATGGAGGTTTCTTAAAAAGTTAAACATAGAACCACCATATGACCCAGCAGTCCCACTACTGGAAATATATCCAGAGAAAAACAGAATTCAAAAGGACCCATGTACTCCAGTGTTCACAGCAACATTATTTAGAATACTCAGGTCACAGAAGCAACCTAAATGTCATAACAACAGAAGAATGGGTAAAGAAGAGGTGTCATATGTGTACAGTGGAATATTACTGAACCATATAAAGGAATGAAATAGGGTCATTTGTTGAGATGTGGATGGACCTAGAGTCTGTTATACAGAATGAAGTCAGAAAAACAAATATGGTATACTGGAAGAAGNCAAAGAATACAAAGGGTCATCATCCTCAATATCAAAATCAGAGTTTTTTTAGAGGGTATAGCATTTGAGGTTAAGTCTGTAGTGTCATCAAGACAAATCGACAATCAGCTTACATCAAAATTTCATTCTGAGCTTAATTTTATTTGATATTTTTCCTAGAAAAATGAGCTAAATTAATTCCACTTAATTGAATGTTTTTGTTACTTTTCTCCTGACTGAGATTTTTACCATAGTATTTCTAAAGTTTCCTCCATGATTAATAACAAATCATGGAGGAAATTTTAATTTATAATACTTTAATTTCCAATATTCTGTCACCATTAATTCTTCATCTGAGCTCTCTTACAGTTATTCACAGATAGACTTTACATCTTTGAAGACACTTTATAATTTTTTTTTTTTTTTGGTCAAATAGGGATACTTTAAAACCTTTGTATACTTTGCATACTGGATGCACTTTGTTTTAAAAGCCTGAACTTTAGCTGAAAGGTGTGTTATCTCGATAAACTATCACTGAGCTTTCTTTAATATTAAAAACATTATCTAGAGCCTGTCAGACAGAGTGAAGTAAGTCAGAAAGAGAAAAAGAAATACCATATATTAATGTTTATATGTGGAATCTAGAAAAATGAACCTATTTCCAAGGTAGGGATAGACATGCAGAGATAGAGAACAGCCTTGTGTACACAGAGCGGGAAGGAAAGGGTGGGAGGAATTGGGAACTTNTGAAGTAAGTCAGAAAGAGAAAAAGAAATACCATATATTAATGTTTATATGTGGAATCTAGAAAAATGAACCTATTTCCAAGGTAGGGATAGACATGCAGAGATAGAGAACAGCCTTGTGTACACAGAGCGGGAAGGAAAGGGTGGGAGGAATTGGGAACTTGGGATTGACATGTGTACACCACCATGTGTTAAATAGACAGCTAGTGAAAAGCTGCTGGGCAGCGCAGGGAGCTCGGTTCAGTGCTCTGTGAGGACCTAGAGGGTGGCAGAGAGGGAGGCTTAAGAGGGAGGGGCTGTATGCATGCACGTAGCTGACTCACTTCATTGTACAGCAAAAACTAACACAGCGCTGTAACAAAGCAATTATACGCCACAAAAAATTAAAAAAAAATTACATAGAAAATGTTTGGAGGTGGAAACAACGTACTAAAGATTTCTTGGATGGTTTCATACTCTTTGACCTCCTTTCCAGGCCAGCAACAAATATTTAGTGTAATGAACATGGTGATAAGTGACATGGACAAGAACCATCAGCAGACAAATGAACTGCTACGTAACCAACGGGCACACACCACGAGGAAAACGTCCTGGAGTTAGAAGAGCTTGTCCTTTGCTGGAAGTAGGTGAAATGATGGTAATAATATGTAACCCCTATATAGAATAAGAGATGCGAGTGACTTGAAAATGCTGAAGATCATATTTTCTTAAAATTTCTTAAAAATAAGAAAGTACTTTGACCTTTAACATTTAAAAATTTTCCACAGAAGCAAGCCTATTTGCATGCTACGACAATCCTCTGAATTAGCTAGGGTGAGTTTTCTAGTTTATTGATGTTGCACAAGTTAAATGGCTCGTTCAGGTGTGCTTGGCAATTGCAATTCAAAGAATAGAGAACTACTTTGAATCCTGATCTAGTTCTCTTTCCATGATATTATACAATTTACCTTTTTCATAGTAGCAATACCTATGAGTAATAAACATACATCCTATACCCGTTCAGCTGTGACTGCACCCTGAGCGCAGTAATTACAGGGCGTATGGAACAGAGTTCTGGGAGGTGGCCCTGGGTGTATAACCTCCAGCGTGTCAGTTCCCGTGGTGCATACACCCGCAGCAGGACTAACTTCAAGCTGCCGTTGTGACACCGCAGAGTAGAGGGTTGTGACTGTGCGCACACGATGCTCACACCAGCAGAGGAGCGTGTGTGTCTGCCCTACAGGACACGGACGTATATGAGTACATATAAAGAGTGCACACAAAGAGGCAAGCTGTCTTTTGGGAAGGGAGCTGCTCACATGGTGGGCATCCTTGACGGGAGGAGAGCTGCCCCACCCCCCCACCCCGTACCC
>SJYA01001160.1:586529-597233 GCA_006410615.1 Neotragus moschatus | reverse complement strand
CGGTATCCTGTTTCTAGGATTCCATACTCCCCTGATACTTTTATTGGCAGATAACTGAGAATCAAAATGGTATCTATTCCTAGTGTGCAACGTGACGATCTCATATGGATATGGTCACCTCACAGAGTTGTCTGGATTTTTTTTTTTTTTTCTGTAAGAATGCTTCAGATATGCTTCCTTAGCAAATTTCAAATATGTAGGGTTGGCCAGAAAGTTCATTCAGGTTTGTCCATAGGGTGTTACAGGAAGATTCAAGTGAACTTTTTGGTCAACCAAGACAATATAGTATTGTTAGCCATAATTACAGTTTGCACTTTTATCAGAAGGTATTCTCCTTCTTCTAACTGAAAGCTTAAACTCCATTTCCCCCACATCCAAGCCCTTGGCAACCACCATTCTACTTGGTTTCTTTTGAGTTTGATTTCATTATTGTTCTTGTTGTTATTTTAAATTTCACATAGAAGTGAGGCCATATACTATATGTCTTTCTCTCTCTGGCTTATTTTACCTAGCATAGTACCCTCAAGACCCACCCATGTTGTCACAAATGGCAGGATTTCCTTTCTTATGACTGACTCATATGCATTGTTTCTGTGTATTGAACCTTTTCTATACATTCCCCTATGGACGGGCAGTCAGGTTGTTTCTGTATCTTAGCTACTGCTTGAATGAACATGGAAATGCATATATCTTTGAGTTGGTGTTTTCATTTTCTTCAGATAAAGACCAAAGGTGGAATGGCCGGATCATAGAGTAGCTCTACTTTGAGTTCTCTGAGGAATCTTCATCCTGTTCTCCACAGTGGCTGCCCCAACTTGCATTCCCACCAACAGTGTAGGAGGGTTCCTTTTTCCCCACACCCTCACCCACACTTGTGACCTCCTGTCTTTTTGGTAAAAGCCATGCTAACAGGTGTGAAGCAATGTCTCACAGAGGTGCACTTTTGTTTAGGAGATATCTGCTGAGGAATTAGGCATCATCTGTCCTTAAAGATTATGGGCAGGATATTCAGAAAAGGGGAATTTCTGGGTTGTCCAGAAGGTGAGCTTTCAGTTCTTTGAGAAGAGGATCAATCCATCCAGACCGTGGTGGTTTCTTCCTCCTCTTGAGAAGAGAGCATTTGAGGCTGAAGGGTGAGTGTCATAATGGCTCCATGCCTGGGTTCCTTATCCTGAGGATAACCTTTCCAGTCAGCAGCCTCGGCTAGGGTGGGATAAGACCTGCCCTTCAAGGTCACTGTGAGATTAACTCTGCACCAGAAACATTCCGTGCAGAGTGAAGAGCACAGTGCATCATTCGTACTGTTGCAGAATTCTAATTAGAACTTCTGGGAGCTCTTTTCCCCCAATGATGGTAAATGTCAAAATTCAACTCATTCTCAATATCCTCAACTTATTCCCATAGTTTCTCACTTTGGACTGCAGAAAGGAATCTATTGCCCAATCCATTAAAACAGAAACGTTCCAAACTTGAGCAAAATCACAGAACCACATAAGCTGCCTCTCTGTTAATAATTTGGTACAAATCTAAATTTATTAGCTAGTCCTAAGACAGTTTGCCCTGCCCTGTGCATTATTTATGGGGTCTTTCCCCTTTGATAGACTACAACTGTCATATTAATTTTTCATCAGGTCATGAAATTTTGTAAGTAATTCTTAAAGTCTGGTGAATGAAAAGAGAATTATGTCTAGGAAACATTATTACAATGTATCCTGTTTCTGGGAACACATTTACCATCCATTCTAAATACTAAAATAATTTTAAGGATAGTTACGACAGGTCATATATCCACTTGCTCTGAGTAAACATTGTTGTTCAGTCGCTCAGTCATGTGTGACTCCTTGCTACTCTACCCCATGGACTGCAGCACGCCAGGCTTCTTTGCCCTTCACTGTCTCCTGGAGTTTGCTCAAACCCATGTCCATTGAGTCAGTAATGCCATCCAACCATCTCATCCTCTTCTCCTCCTGCCCTCAATCTTTCCCAGCATCAAGGTCTTTTCCAATGACTTGGCTCTTTGCATCCAGTGGCCAAGGTATTGGAGCTTCAGCATAAACTTAGAGCTTATTGACAGATGTAAATCCCATATTTTCTGCCTTTAAAAAGGCAGCAGGAAACAGAATATTTATAATCCCAATGGTAACTTGCACTTTGGTGTCTTCCTTAGGGCTTTCCCCTAGCCCAGAGGAGAAATGGAAACTGACAATCTCTGCAATCTGCCAAGTGTTAACATTATTCAAAATGCAGTCAGAAATTATCTTAGCATTAAAATGCATCTGTTGGCAGGATTGTGAAAGGTAAAGTGTAGTCACTTCAAGGCATGATTAACAAGGTTAACGCTCCATTCGCTGGAAGTCACCACTCAGGCTGACTCACACAGCATCTCTTATCAAACATGGCAGGTGCCCATTTCACGTTCAAGGTCTTGGGAGTTGTATGTGTATGCGTGTTTGTGTGTTTGTGCTTTAGTTGGACTAAAAGCAAAACTCCATGAAATGCAGATCTCTGTTTAAGATATAAGGTATCTAAGATTAAGGTATAAGATAAGTACTAGAGATTAATGAACAGCAGATGACTGTAGTCAACACCGCTACATGGTATCGTCTAGGAAAGTGTTAACAGAATAAAACCCTAAGAGTGCTCATCCCAAGGAGACAGTTTTTTCTTCTTATTTCAACATCAGCTGGTGGATGTTAGCTGAACCTATTGCTCTAATCCCTTCACATGCTCAGTCACATCTGGCCCTGCGACCCCAGGGACTGTAGCCCGTCAGGCTCCTCTATTCATGGGATTTCCCAGGCAAGAATACTGCAACGGGTTGCCATGCCCTCCTCCAGGGGATCTCCCCAACTCACTTACTGAACCTGCATCTTATTTTCTTTAATTAAGACACACATTTTAATTGGAGGCCAGTTACTTTACAATACTGTAGTGGTTGTCCCAGGGCACTGGCCCTGAGCGCCCTGTCTCAGGCATCGGACCTGGACTGGCGGTCTATTTCATACATGGTAATATACATGTTTCAGTGCCATTCTCTCAAATCATCCCACCCTCGCGTTCTTCCAGAGTCCAAAAGTCTGTTCTTTCTATCTGTGTCTCTTTTGCTGTCTCAAATATAGGGTCATTGTTATCATCTTTTTAAATTCCATATATATGCATTAATATACTGTATTGGTACTTTTCTTTCTGACTTACTTCACTCTGTATAATCTGCTCCAGATTCATCCACCTCATTAGAACTGATTCAAATGTGTTCTTTTTAATGGCTGAGTAATACTCCATTGTGTATATGTACCATAGCTTTCTTATCCATTTGTCTGCTGAAGGACATCTAGGTTGCTTCCATGTCCTGGCTATTATAAACAGTGCTGTGATGAACATTGGGGTACACGTGTCTCTTTCAAATTCTGGTTTCCTTGGTGTGTATGCCCAGTAGTGGAATTGCTAGGTCATATGGCAGTTCTATTTACAGTTTTTTAAGGAATCTCCACACTGTTCTCCATAGTGGCTGTACTAGTTTGCATTCCCACCAACAGTGTAAGAGGGTTCCCTTTTCTCCACACCCTCACTGGCATTTATTGTTTGTAGACTTTTGGATTGCAGCCATTCTGACTGGCGTGAGATGGTACCTCATTGTGGTTTTGATTTGCATTTCTCTGATAATGAGTGATGTTGAGCATCTTTTCATGTGTTTGTTAGCCATCCGTATGTCTTCTTTGGAGAAATGTCAGTTTAGTTCTTGGCCCATTTTTTGATTGGGTCATTTATTTTTCTGGGATTGAGCTGCATGAGCTGCTTGTATATTTTTGAGATTATTTATTTCTCAGTTGTTTCATTTGCTATTATTTTCTCCCATTCTGAGGGCTGTCTTTTCACCTTGCTTATAGTTTCCTTCATTGCACAAAAGCTTTTAAGTTTAATTAGGTCCCATTTGTTTATTTTTGCTTTTATTTCCATTACTCTGGGAGGTGGGTCATAGATGATCCTGCCGTGATTTATGTCAGAGACTGTTTTGCCTATGTTTTCCTCTAGGAGTTTTACAGTTGCTGGTCTTACATTTAGATCTTTAATCCATTTTGAGTTTATTTTTGTGTGTGGTGTTAGAAAGTTAAACCCGCATCTCTTGCGTCTCCTGCATTGGCAGAGGGTTTTTTTTTTTTAACCACTGAGCCACCTAGGATCAATATATATAAATCAAACCATCATGTTATACACTTTAAACTTATACAGTGATGCACGTCAACTGCTTCTCAGTAAAACTGGAAAGATATTTAAAAAGCACAAAAGAATCAACAGAACCAAGAAAAATAAAAGGAGTTTATGTTTCAGTAGATTCTTGCTTGATAGAAAAAATTCTAACATTCATTGAGTTTTTTATTGTTGTGTTTTACTCGCTAAGTCATGTCTGATCTTTTGCAACCCCATGGACTGTAGCCCACCAGGCTCTTCTGTCCATGGGATTTCCCAGGCAAATCCCATTGCCATTTCCTTTTCTAGGGGATCTTCCTGACCCTGGGATCAAACTTGTATCTCCTGCATTCGCAGCTACGTTCTTTACTGCAGAGCCACCAGGGAAGCCCATGTGTTGAATTAGAGTCAACAAAACTGGCTTTATGCAGTTTAGAATTTGTCACTTATTTACTGGCTTCAGCACCCTGGACTGATGACCACTCTTCTCAGAGCCATAGCCCCTTACCTGGAAAAGGAGTACTGTGATGTTACCTGCACCATGGAGTTGATGATAACATGCCAATATGAAATTCTTGTAAGAAACAGTTATGTTATTATTTTTTTATTATGTGTATAGGGTTGAAAGTGAAGGAAGCACAAAAAATATTATCTTGACCACAAAGGGGAAAAGCCCAGAATCAGACAAAATATAATTTAAAGTGCATTGAAAAATGCATATGCTGCTGGATCCTTTAAAGAAAAAGATTCATTTCTAGAAGGACATAGAAACCCAAAGGACAGCACAGAATGATGTGTCCTCTTTCTGTATCAGTTGGTCAGGACTTCAGTGCAAAAAGTTTTTAATCAGTTAAAAAGAGTGTAAGAATATATATTATTCACCTCTATTTTTTACAGGTCTCCTCTAGAGAAATTAGCTTGTGCACCCTGTTTTATTAAAACTATCATCTAGGTAACTTGCTTTCCTCCTTCACATCTAATGAATATGTTGCCAGAATATCATCTTTGAGTGTATATTCTTTTGGAGAAAACAGTGTGGCACAACACTTCTCTGCAGCGGGCCAGGGCATTGCTTCTTGTGCTTCAGTGTGCATTCCCACCTAGTTGAAAAGAAGATTCCAGTCTACTTGGGCTGGGGTGCGACTTGACCCGGTGGGACTTGACCTGGAGGGTCCATCCATCCATCCATCCTCACCCAGAGGAGGCAGCTGGTACACTGTGTAGGCTGGCAGGCTAGTGGATGGGGCAGTGGGTACCTGAGATCAGGGGGCACGATGACCTCCTCTCAGTTCCCCTCGAGGTGAGGACTGATTTGCTCATGGAAATTTTATCTCCACAGGATCATGTCTGATATGTGTGTGTGCTCAGTCACTTCAGTCATGTCCGATTTTTTGTGAGCCTATGGACTGTAGCCCACCAGGCTCCTCTGTCCATGGGATTCTACAGGTAAGAATACTGGAATGGGTTGCTATGCCTCCCTCCAGGGATCTTCCTGACTTAGGGATCGAATCCATGTCTTTTGTCTCCTGCATTGGCAAGAGGGTTCTTTACCAGTAGCACCACCTGGGAAGCCACTTATATCTGACTTTAAAGGGAAAGTGCTAGTTGCTCGGTCGTGTCTGACTCTTTGTGACTCCATGGACCACAGCCTGCTAGGCTCCTCTCTCTATGGGAGACCAAGAATACTGGAGTGGGTTGCCAATCCCTTCTCCAGGGAATCTTCTGAACCCAGGTCTCCCAAATTGCAGGCAGGTTCTTTATCATCTGAGCCACTTACCAGACATATCAGACATGAGGTGGTATAATCGTCGTGAATATCAGTCAGGCTTGTCCCATGGAGTAAGTTGATGTCATCTCCTCGGGGAAACCTTAGCAAGGATAGCATTGTGTTTACTGACTCTGCCAGATGGCAAGGAACATCTGAGCCTCCCAAGGCGGACTACCTGTTGATTGCCTGTACCTGGGACTGGCCTGGAGCCAAGGCATGGAGACAGATGTGAGGACAGAAATAGACTCCCCACCCCAACCCCAGTCCCCTGTTCTCTCACAGGCCGTGAAATCTGCTGGCTATCTTTTAAAAAAAATTTGCCTGGCTAAGTTTGAATGAACTCTGGGAGACAGTGAAGGACAGCGAAGCCTGGCATGCTGCAGTCCAGAGAGTCAGACACAACTAAGCAACTAAACAGCAACAACAAAGTCAAATTGTAGGCTCAGAAATAGCATGTAATCTCACCTAGTATTTTAAGATATGAAGCAGTGGAGGGGGCGGTCAGAAGACTGGTGGATGAGAATCTGACAAAAGAATTGGTCTGAATCCTCCTGCCAGTGCAGGAGACACAGGTCTGATCCCTAGTTCGGTAGGATCCCACCTGCTGCAGGGGCACTAAGCCTCTGAAAGTGAAAGTGTTAGTCACTTAGTCTTGTCCAACTCTTTATGAGCTCATGAGACCCACCAGGCTCCTCTGTCTATGAAATTCTCCAGGCAAGAATACTGGAGTGGGTAGCCATTCCCTTCTCCAGGGGATCTTCCCAACCCAGGAATCGAACCCGGGACTCCTGCATTGCAGGTGGATTCTGTACCATCTGTGCACCACAACTACTGTGCCTGTGCTCTAGAGCCTGGGAGCTGCAACTACTGAAGCCTGCTGGCCCTAGAGCCAGAGCTCGGCAACAAGAGAAACCCCTGCAGTGAGAAGCCCCCTGCTTGCTGCTACTAGAGAAAAACCTGCTCATCAATGAAGATCCAGCACAACCAAAAATAAATAAATGCATAAAGAAACAAACACTTTAAAATAAAGAATTGTTCTGAGAACTGGGGGAAGGTGGCTGAGAAGAATTTTCAGTCCCTTACTTTGGACCATGAGGCTTTCTGCACAGCAGCGAAGAGTTACAGACTCTGCGCTTTACTCGAGCTCCTCTGCTCCTCCTTCCAGTGCTGTCCTTTCTTTGTGCCTTTGGATTGTTGCTGTTCAGTCACTCACTTGTCTAACTCTTTGTGACCCTATGGACTGCAGCACACCAGACTTCCCTGTCCTTTACTGTCTCCCAGAGTTTGCTCAAACTCATGTCCATTGAGTTGGTGATGCCATCCAACCATCTCATCCTCTGTCACTTGCTTCTCCTCCTGTTCTCAATCTTTGCAGCATCAGGGTCTTTTCCAAAGAGTTCGCTCTTTGCACCAAGTTGCCATAACAGATGTTCCTATAAGAGTGAATAAACTGGTGAATGCACAAAGAGACTGGGACTAAATGAAATGGGACTACATTTTCTAAAAACCCGTCTTGAGCGCTCTCTTGGCACAAGCTCTGATTTTAGCCATTGAGACACTGTAATCGAGTAGAAATGCCCATGAAAAAGAAGTGAGCAAATGTCAATGGTTAGTTATATTTTAAACCGATGAACAAACTGTACTAAAGGACTTGCTTTGCTATTTCATTACCTGGGTTTTTTAAAACTACAGCTATGTGAATATTGTTAATTTTTTTTCCATTTCTGTCCTATATGTCTGCTTTTCTTCCCCTTGTGTTTTCTCATAGTATGTTCACCTATACATCTGAAATGTTTGAGAATGCAGTTGTGGATTGCTCACTATATGTTCAAGACAATATCTTCAGTGCTATAGGAGGTAAAAATTTTGTCAGGGAGACACACTTATAAAGATAAATACTATATTAATGAATTAGCACTGGAAGGACTGATGCTGAAGCTGAAGCTCCAATACTTTGGCCACCTGATGTGAAGAGGTGGATTCTCTTGTGGCGCATGGACAGAGGTTCAACAGTTGCATTGTGTGGGCTAGCTGCTCCGTGGCATGTGGGATCCTCTCAGTTCAGGGGTCAAACCCACATCTTCTGCATTGGCAGGTGGATTCTTTACCACTGAGCCACCAGGAAAGCCCCACACACAGGTTTCTGTGTGAACGGAACTTTTCATTTCTCTGGGACAAATGCCCAGAAGTACAATTGCTAGACTGTTAGGGTAAATGCATGCTTAGCTTTGTAAGAAACATCAAATTACTTTCTCATGCCTATTGGCAATATATGTGTGATCCAGTTTCTTTGCATCCTCACCAGCAATTGATATTATCACTATTTTTTATTTCAGAAATTTTGAAATAGGTCATTATAGAATTTTAATGTGAATAAATATAAAATTACAACATAATTTTAATGACTGGCTAATGTTCTGTTTTCCATGGGAAGTAGCATTCCTTTAATACGTTTCAAACTGAGGGAATTCAGGTTTTTTACCACTGTTATAAAGAACAGTCTAATAAGCATAAATCTACTTTCATGTGTCTGGTTATGTTACTGAATCAGACCCTAGGATGTGGAAAGCTGATGTGTTCTTTTTTTAGGGCTTTTTATATCCCAGAATTTGATTTGGGAGTCAGAGGCTTGGGTTTAGACATTGATTTTATCAACAATACCTATACAGTCTTAGGCATGCTGTTTAATTTCTCTGGATTTGATTACTTCATGTGTAAAAAGGGGATATTTTGTTGGTCTCATAAGAGTGCTGAAAGTGCTAGTTATAATATTTTGTGTAAGATAACACTCAAGAATCTCCAGTTCAGGTCACTCGTGTCTGACTGTTTGCAACCCCATGGACTGCAGCAGGCCAGGCCTCCCTGTCCATCATCAACTCCTGGAGCTTGCTCAAACTCATTTTCATCAAGTCAGTGATGCCATCCAACCATCTCATCCTCTGCCGTCCCCTTCTCCTTCTGCTTTCAATCTTTCCCAGCATCGGGGTCTTTTCCAGTGAGTCAGTTCTCATCAGGTGGCCCAAGTACTGGAGCTTTAGCTTCAGCATCACTCCTTCCAATGAGTATTCAGGACTGATTTCCTTCAAGATAGACAAGTTTGATCTCCTTGCAGTCCCAGGGACTCTCAAGCATCTTCTCCAAAACCATAGTTCAAAAGTATCAATTATTTAGCATTTAGCTTTCTTTATAGTACAACTCTCACATCCATACATGACTACTAGAAAAACCATAGCTTTGACTAGGCAAAACTTTGTTGGCAAAGTTATAGCTCTGCTTTTTAATATGCTGTCTAGGTTGGTCATAGTTTTTCTTCCAAGGAGCAAGTGTCTTTTAATTTCACTTCCACTGTATAATCATAAGGGATTTGATTTAGGTCATACCTNTCCATGGGGATGGTCTTGATCCCTGTCTCCTGTACAATGTCACAAACCTCTGTCCATAGTTCATCAGGCACTCTATCTATCAGATCTAGGCCCTTAAATCTATTTCTCACTTCCACTGTATAATCATAAGGGATTTGATTTAGGTCATACCTAAGTGCTCTAGTGGTTTCCCCCACTTTCTTCAATTTAAGTCTGAATTTGGCAATAAGGAGTTCATGATCTGAGCCACAGTCAGCTCCAGTCTTATTTTAGCTGACTGTATAGAGCTTCTCCATCTTTGGCTGCAAAGAATATAATCAGTCTGATTTTGGTATTGACCATCTGGTGATGTTCATGTATAGTCTTCTCTTGTGTTGTTAAAAGAGTGTGTTTGCTATGACCAGTGCATTCTCTTGGCAAAACTTCTTTGCCCTGCTTCGTTTTGTACTCCAAGGCCAATTTTCCTGTAACTCCTGGTATCTCTTGTCTTCCTACTTTTGCATTCCTGTCCCCTATAATGGAAAGGACATCTTTTTGGTGTTAGTTCTAGAAACTCTTGTAGGTCTTCATACAACCTACAAGTTCAACTTCAGCTTCTTCAGCATTACTGGTTGGAGCATAGACTTGGATTACTGTTGTATTGAATGGTTTACCTGGAAATGGATATAGATCATTCTGTTGTTTTTGAATACTGCAAGAATCTTATGAATGCTCACTAAATACAAGGTCTTCCTAGACTGAACTTCACACAGTGCTTTGAACAGGGTAGATGAAAGTACACTCAGTTTATTTCATGCATCACCTCTGACCAGTGTGTTGGGCAACAGCATATTGAGAAAAATCTTAGAGTCGGCAGTAAAAATCCTCAACGTGCGAGCCCCACAGTGGAGTCTCTAGCAGGGGTACATGAGGAGAGGATGGGGAAGTATCAGCCCTGAGTGAGCTTCATCATTTAGAAATGTGATCCTCAGAATACACCCTCAACCTGGAGCTGTCTTCCTTAATCTAAACACCTGCAAAAGAGCAAGTAGAGCCCTGCAGTACTTAAAATACAAGGAGCTTTTTTCCGAAAATGAGTCTGGTGTCAGAAGGTGCAAATTTTTCTAACTTTAGGCTGAAGTGGTGTTTGAGTGGCTAAATGTATGGAAGTTACAGAAAGTCAGAAATTGAAAACGCTTGACTCCTTGTTAAGAATTTAAAATATGGTAGAATATGGAGAAGGGTAGTCTTGCCCATGCTCTAGACCCCGGGAGCCACATCTACTAAGCCCACGTGCTTAGAGTCTGTTCTCCTGCAACAAGAGAAGCAATGGCAGCGAGAAGGCCACACACCACAACAGGAGAGTAGTTCTTGCTTGCTACAACTAGAGAAAAAGCCCTCGAACCA
>SJYA01001160.1:483587-582648 GCA_006410615.1 Neotragus moschatus | reverse complement strand
GAAGGAGATTGGCCCTGGGATTTCTTTGAAGGAATGATGCTGAAGCTGAAACTCCAGTACTGTGGCCACCTCATGTGAAGAGTTGACTCATTGGGAAAGACTCTGATGCTGGGAAGGGTTGGGGGCAGGAGGAGAAGGGGATGACTGAGGATGAGATGGCTGGATGGCATCACTGACTCGATGGACGTGAATCTGAGTGAACTCTGGGAGTTGGTGATGGACAGGGAGGCCTGGTGTGCTGTGATTCATGGGGTCACAGAGAGTTGGACACGAGTGAGCGACTGAGCTGAACTGAACCGATAGGCATTTAACAATACTGTCGTAGTTTCAGGTGAACAGGGAAGAGAGTCAGTCATATATATTCTGTATCCATTCTCCCCCAAACTCCCCTCGCCTCCAGGATGCCACATAGCATTGAACAGAGTTCCCTGTGCTGAACAGTAGGTCCTTGCTAGTTATCCATTTTAAATATAGCAGTGTGTACATGTTGATCCCAGACTTCACTAGTTTTTAATTCATCTTGATTAAAATGATCTAAAACGTATCATTGAGTGGAAATCCATTAAATCAGTACAATCTGGTCTTTCCAAAGAAAGTGAAATAACGAAAGTAAGAATACTACAAAGGATCCCAGAGATTTCAAGAACCTTGGTTTTCTCTTTTAATATAAAAAAGAATAAGCAGAAGAAAGTTGCATTATTTGCCAGGCATTAAAAATCAACTCATGCTGCTTGATTTTCTGCCATTATCTTTCAAGACCTGCCCCGAGGAAGCCATGGCTCCGCTCAGAGCCTAGAGATACAGACAAGTTCAGACACTTGGGGGCTCCAATCACAAGAGACAGTGGCTGAGGTGGGACTGAGGCTGGAGTTTCTGTCAGGAAGGTGTCTGCTCCTCCGTGGCCTCTCTCATCCTGCTGCTGCCTCTGTCTAGAAGCGCCCCGCCAGGGCTGATTAGAATTCTGCAGTGAGACGCTTGTGCCCCTCTAGAATCTTTGTCTCAGCTGATTAGTGTTCAGGTAACCCCTGTGTTCCACAGGGAATCACACATTTCAATCCACGCCAGACATAAAAATATCTGTTTTGACAGTCTTTGATTGTACGTAAGTCGGGCAGGTTTTAAATAATCAAAGAGGGCTTATATGATCAAGTCTAAGGTCTCAGAACTGCTTTTCTGTCAATAAGGAGGAGAAGGTTTCTGAAAAAGTAGAATAATAAAATTTCAGATAACACGGAGCTGCCTAGACGCAAGCACTCAGTGTGCAGAGGGAAAAGGGAAAACAGAGAGGATAAAGAAGACAGAGTCTTGCCTAAATTCACATGTCTGGTTAAAAACTCGTATTTTGATCTCTTAGATCTCGATTAATTTTTCCTTCCAGTACAGCTTTTAACACTGTTAAATTCCTTCCTCTTTCACTTCCTCTCTCTCTCTTTCTTACTTTCTTTCACTGTTACTAATTTTTTAAAGTCTTTTTGATGCGGGCCATTTTAAAAGTCGTTATTGACTTTGTTACAATATCAATTCTGTTGTTTATGTTTGGTTTTTTTTTGGCAGGTTTTTTTTTTTTGGATCTTAGCTCCAGGACCAGGGCTCAAACTCCCATCCCCTGCACTGGAAGGCAAACTCTTAACTACTGGACCCCCAGGGAAGTCCCTCTATTACTATTTTTGTTATGATCACTTGGTACTTTATTTAGCTTTATAAAGCATAGACTTGAGGTCAGGTTGGCTTTGCTCATATTCTGGCTCTTCCATCTATTACCTGTGGAATCCTAGGTAGGCTGTGTGGTTTCTCTGTAATTCAGTTTTCGGCTCTAAAAAGGAGAAAATAATACTATTCATCTCACAGGAATAATAAAGATTAAATGAGCAAAGAGTGAAACACATGTAAAGACTCTTCCTGAGCCTAGCTCAAAAATATTTGCCGTTATTATTATGAATCCACTTTAACTAGTACAGATTTTAAGAATTAAATTAATGGACTTCAACTATGCTAAGTGATTCTTTGATCTCACCTATTATGATGATTAAAAAGTCACTACATAGTTATAATGGGAAAATATAATTAGATGAGAATTACCAGAACTAAGCTTCAAAGATGACCCTAAGCAGTGAAAATGAGAAAGCAATCATATTAATAGATAGTTGTGTTTGAGGAAAACCAAAGAATAAATCATTGGGAGAAGATATATAAGATCCTGATGCTGGGAAAGACTGTGGGCAGGAGGAGGAGAGGGAAGCAGAGGATGAGATGGTTGGATCATCCACACAATGGGCGTGAGTTTGAGCAAGCTCTGGGAGATCGTGAAGGGCAGGGAAGCCTGGTGTGCTGCTGTCTATGGCTTTGCGAAGAGTTGGACATGACGGAGTGGCTGAACAACAGCAGCAGTAGAAGTCACGTACATGTTTTCAAGAGAACTGGTGTGCCATATTCAAATAGCTTTGAATCTTGTATCTTCCACTTAAAAATTGTGTAATCTTGGGCAAAGTCCTTAACTCTGTGTGTTGGTTTCTTGTTTCACCCAGCTTTACTAAGGTATAATTGACAAATGAAAATGGTGTATATTTTAGGTGTACAACATGATGATCTGATGTATGTATACATTGTGAAATGATTACTACAATCAAAGAAATCAACACATCTATTACCTCATAATCATTACAATTTTTTTTGCAGTAAGAACATAAGATCTAGTCTCAGCAAATTTCAAATCTCTAAAACCAGGTTGTTAACTATTCTGTGTTGGTGTTCTTATCTATACCAACTGCGATGGCTGTCAAAATTAAATAAGACAACATATATCAACTATGCACAGGAGTTAGTAAAGATGAAAATAGTAGGTCAAGTAATAGAGTCAGGATAATTAGTAGTTGCAACCAGAGCAGCATCTCATGGTAGAGAAAAATGACATATTCACAGAAGCAGAATCTGGAAATATAAAGGCAAGAATACTGGAGTGGGTGAAAAGAATCAAAAGATGTATAATCCGTTATATGTGAACTTTCTACAAAGTTCAGATTTTGAGTGTGCATAACTGGAGGTGGCACTAGTGCTGTGGAACTCGCCTGCCAACGCAGTAAGAGACACAGGGTTCAGCCCCTGCGTTGGGAAGCCCCCTTGGAGGAGAGCATGGCAACCCACTCCAGTATTCTTGTCTGGAGAATCTCGTGTTCAGAGGAGGTTGGCAGGCTACAGTCCACTGGTTCACAGAGAATCATACACGACTGAAGCAACTTAACAACAAAGCCTATATGTCCACAAAGCCAACATTGTTTACTGTCTGTACTTTTACTGAAACCATTTGCTAACTCCCCTTTGAGACTGAAAAACCACCTGTTTCTCTGTGAATGTTCTCCCATTCAGTTCAGTCGCTCAGTCGTGTCTGACTCTGTGATCCCATGAGTCGCAGCACGCCAGGCCTCCCTGTCCATCACCAACTCCCTGAGTCCACGCAGACTCATGCCCATCATGTCACTGATGCCATCCAGCCATCTCATCTGCTGTTGTCCCCTTGTCCTCCTGCCCCCAATCCCTCCCAGCATCAAAGTCTTTGTCAATGAGTCAGCTCTGTGCATAAGGTGGCCAAAGTACTGGAGCTTCAGCTTCAGCATCATTTCTTCCAAAGAAATCCCAGGGCCGATCTCCTTCAGAATGGACTGGTTGGATCTCCTTGCAGTCCAAGGGACTCTCAGCAATCTTCTCCAACACCACAGTTCAAAAGCATCAATTCTTCGGCGCTCAGCCTTCTTCACAGTCCAACTCTCACATCCATGCATGACTACTGGAAAAACCATTAGACCTAGAATTAAAGACCCCTCTAGGGAGCGAACTCAGGGGACCTGAAAATGATACCACAGAAGAGCTTAGCAGGAAAGAGAGGAAGCGGAAACTAGCAACACACTGTAACGCAACTGCGTGCTCTGCTCTGCTTGGCTACTCACTGTCTGACTCTGCGTGACCCCACGGGCTGTAGCCTTCCAGGCTCCTCTGTCCATGGGATTCTCCAGGCAAGAATACTGCAGTGGGTTGCCATGCCCTCCTCCAGGGGATCCACCTGACCCAGGGATCGAACCCCAGTCTCCTCCATTGGAGGTGGATTCCTTACCATCTGAGCCAGCAGGGGAAGCTCCTATGACTGTACCATTAACTCCTTAGAGACAGAACCAGGAGCTGCTGTTTGCTGCCCTACTCTGCCCTTAAATTTGAACGTGATGGAGGCACAATAAATAGCTGTAAAGTGAACTGCTCCAGTCATTCCGTTCCCTTTTCCCTCTTCCCTTTCTTGAAGGTGAAGATGTCCTCAAAAAAGTGGCAAGAAAAGTAAAGAGTGCTATTAAAAATCAAGAAGTGTTGAATTGGGTCAAAGGCTAACACAATCACAAGTCTCCACATGTTAAAATATTGTACAATTAACCCTAAATAACTCTCACTATGTGAAGAGCAATTAACACACATCGAACTAGTCATTAAACATGAATATAGAAAAATGTTCCCTTCTGAAGAGCTGATTAGTATCTCAGAGCAGTAAACTTGGAGACATATTTTTTTTTCAGTTATTTGTTGGAAAAATCAGCTTTTTTCCAGAGATAGACACTTAATTAGCTAGAGCAAGTGATCAACTCCAAGAAAATAACAAGCTGATCCTGTGAGCCAAACCATTGCTTGCACAGGTTATATTTAGCACTTCAGGTGTTTAACTGAACTCTGAACTCTGCAGCAGAACCAGAATGGGACGGGTGTAACTGACTATGCCCATCATATTTGGGATAGTCAACAGCACCTTTTCAGCTCATCCTCTTAAGCTCAAAATCATTAGCAGCTCCTCCCGCCCCCAGCCCAGTTACCTAATATCTATTAACTTTGAAATGAAGGGTCACATTTGACAGCCTATGTTTGATGCAAGTGGCTCTTTATGACTAAATTCTAAGCAATTGCTCACATAGAAATCACTCAAGAAAAAACAGAAAGTGACCAAAGATATAAAAACACAAGGCGTGTCAATGTGTGAAATGATGCTGGCAGCCTCCTCGTCCTGTCAGTTCCAGTCTGAGGGGTGCCCATCAATTTTATGAGTCAGATGGAGAGCAGGGCCTGTTAGGATAATATATGGATAACCCATATTTTTGAGGACATTCTTTTTGTTTCACATAATAAAGCAGAACCAAGGAGAAAATTACTTGCTCAGTTTGCCTGAGACCAAAATACAGTAAGAATCAGTTACCTGGGTGATGGGATGTCGGCCCCAGAAAGTGGTACTCATCAACCCTTTGAGGGGTCTAGTCGTAGATGGTTGTGTTTTCACATCCTTAGAGCAACAAATATTTATGGCCGAGACCATTTTGTGTTGCTTTGTGACTTTTTTTTTTTTTGGCTAGGAATATGGGAACGAGAAGTCATTTTTTCCTCTCTCAGAGAGAGCAATATGTAATTTAAAATAAGACTGGAAGAAAATCTTCCACTTGGCAAGGAATTAAAGCTGGCTATGTCCTTCTTCCGGAGAAGGCAATGGCAACCCCCTCCAGTACTCTTGCCTGGAAAATCCCATGGATGGAGCAGCCTGGTGGGCTGCAGTCCATGGGGTCGCTAGGAGCTGGACACGACTGAGTGACTTCACTTTGACTTTTCACTTTCATGCATTGGAGAAGGAAATGGAAACCCACTCCAGTGTTCCTGCCTGGAGAATCCCAGGGACAGGGGAGCCTGGTGGGCTGCGTCCATGGGGTTGCACAGAGTCGGACACGACTGAAGTGACTTAGCAGCAGCAGCAGTTAGCAGTATGTCCTTCTTCGTCTCTCTCCACATTTTATAAATGTCCTTGTATTTTTTTTGTTAATTACTTGATTAGGAAGTCTTTTCAAAAATCAAATACTTTACATGGCTAAGTAGTAAAATTTTAATTTAAAAGCATCAGACCATGACTTAATTTTAACTTAAAATGAGCCTCCCAGGCTAAGCAAGTTCTACTTTTTTTCTGGGTCACAAACTATCATATACTTTCCTATTTAAAAACATTACTTCAGGCCAATCTAAAATTTCTCTCTCTCTTTCTACTTCTTAGAGCTAAGTATCTAACTTGAGATTTTAAACTTCAGCTGCTATTAAGGAATCTAGTTTGAGGATGGATGGTCTTTCTTCTTTTGGGATATACATGCCTCAGGGTTCAGAGATGGAGAAAGCACTAAAAATTAAGAAAGTGGAGTTGGAGAAGGGTTACCCCAGGGCTCAGTGATTCCTTACTCATATTTTTATCTGCTCAGTACTGAGCTCAGTGCCTTGAATGTAATGAAAACTCAGGAAATATTTGTGGAATTAAAAAAAAGAAATTGAGCATGGGCCATATGTTAGTTGTGTGACCTTGGGCCACACACTTAACCTCTTGCACTTCAGTTCTGATTTTTTTTTTTTTAATCTGCAAAATGATGATCTTTGAATAACATGGGCTGTTAAATTCTACCAAATTTTAGCATTATATAATTCTGTAATACTTTAACTTGGCCATAACAAAAAAGAAATGACCACTGAACTGGCAAAAAATACACAAAACCCTCAGCTAGAAGGTTTCTTTTTAAAAATTATTCTAGAATGTAGTCTTTCCAAGAACCCGCTTGCCAATGCAGGAAATGTAAGAGATGTGGATTTGATCCCTGGGTTTGGAAGATCCCCTGGAGAAAAGAGTGGCGACCTACTCCAGTATTCTTGCTTGCAGAATCTTACGGCCAGAGGAGCCTGGCAGGCTACAGTCCCTAGAAACTCAGAGAGTCGGACGTGACTGAGTGACTCGGCATGCACACAGTCTCCGGAAGCAGCAGTACACAGCCGCCTGGCCTTTGGTGGGCCATTTAAATGAGTGCTATGTTCATTTACTCAGAGGAAAATTCATATAAAGCTGTATCTTGGGGTAGCTTATCTTTGGTAACTCTCAAAATGAGTATTTTTATTAAACAGGAAAGTAGTATCTTGGTAAATGAGTATTACTGTGCAGGTCAGCCTTCAATAACAGCAAGAAATGAGCACACCTTTTATTTTTATAGTTGCTAAATCACGCTGAGCTAAATTCAACAGAAAATCAGGCAGTAGGAGGACCAATAGTGCCAAACCCTCAGTTAGTAGACCTAAACAGGATTGTATTCTAATTGTCCAAGGAGTTCTCAAAGGCAAGTCAAGCTTCTGTCAGCCAGCGCTGACATACTCAAGTTCCTGAAAGCAATTAAAAAGTAAAATATTTTCATTCTAATAAAGCTGTAATGTGTCCTGGTGTCTAAAATTGCTGCTGTTGTTCAGTCGCTAACTACTGCCCTACTCTTTGTGACCTCATGGACCAGGATCCTCTGTCCTCGACTATCTCCCAGACTTTACTCAAATTCATGTCCACTGAGTTGGTGACGCTATTTTAAATTACCTCCAGTCAATTAAAAAATGCCTATAATGATTTTTTTTTTGCCTTCCTGTGATCAAAGACATAAAATAAATCCTGACATTTTACACTCACAAGGATATTTTGAGATTAATTAAAATGATGAGTGAAGTATTACAAATTATGGAAATTATTATAAAATATTAGAATAAAAAGTAAAACTAACATGTTACTTTTTTAGTTGTTTAGTATTCTCTGTTATACTGTGCATGGTAGCAATATGACCTGTAATTATATGACAACCCAGTCATAACTGTTCTCTCCATTTATTATAAAACTGAGTTTTTGTGAGCTTTGTCCACTCATAGTTACATAATCAGTAAGGCAATGCCAAAGAATGCTCAAACTACTGCACAATTGCACTCATCTCACATGTTAATATAGTAATGTTCAAAATTCTCCAAGCCAGGCTTCAACAGTATGTGAACAATGAACTTCCAGATGTTCAAGCTGGATTTAGAAAAGGCAGAGGAACCAGAGATCAAATTGCCAACATCCGCTGGATCATGGAAAAAGCAAGAGTTCTAGAAAAATATCTATTTCTGCTTTATTGACTATGCCAAAGCCTTTGATTGTGTGGACCACAACAAACTCTGGAAAATTCTTAAAGAGATGAGAATACCAGACCACCTGACCTACCTCTTGAGAAATCTGTATGCAGGTCAGGAAGCAACAGTTAGAACTGGACATGGAACAACAGACTGGTTCCAAATAGGGAAAGGAGTACTTCAAGGCTGGATATTGTCACCCTGCTTATTTAACTTATATGCAGAGTACATCATGAGAAATGCTGGGCTGGATGAATCACAAGCTGGAATCAAGATTGCCAGGAGAAATATCAATAACCTCAGATATGCAGATGACACAACCCTCATGGCAGAAAGTGAAGAAGAACTAAGCCTCATCATAAAAGTGAAAGAGAAGAGTGAAAAAGCTGGCTTAAAGCTCAACATTCAGAAAAGTAAGATCATGACATCTGATCCCATCACTTCCTGGGGAATAGATGGGGAAACAGTGGAAACAGTGTCAGACTTTATTTTCTTGGGCTCCAAAATCTCTGCACATGGTGACTACAGCCATGAAAAGTTGTGACCAACCTAGACAGAGTATTAAAAAGCAGAGACATTACTTTGCCAGCAAAGGTCCGTCTAGTCAAGACTATGGTTTTTCCAGTGGTCATGCATGGATGTGAGAGTTGGACCATAAGGAAAGCTGATCACCAAAGAATTGATGCCTTTGAACTGTGGTATTGGAGAAGACTCTTGAGAGTCCATAGGACTTCATGGAGATCTAACCAATCCATCCTAAAGAAAATCAGTCCTGAATATTCCTTGGAAGGACTGATGCTGAAGCTGAAATTCCAATACTTTGGCCACCTAATGGGAAGAACTGACTCATTAGAAAAGACCCTGATGCTGGGAAAGATTGAAGGCAGGAGGAGAAGGGGATGACAGAAGATGAGATGATTGGATGGCATCACTGACTCAATGGACATGAGTTTGAGTAGGCTCTGGGAGTTGGTGATGGACAGGGAGGCCTGGTGTGTTGCATTCCATGGGGTTGCACAGAGTTGGACACGACTGAATGGCTGAATTGAACTGAACTGAGGTTCTAAAGTCATGATGTGAACTGGGTCTGTAGGACTCCAAACTCAATACACAAGACAAGTTTATTAACATGAACATGAACTCTTTGGACAACTAGGATACAGTCTTGTCCAGGTCTGCTCACGAGAATTCAGATTTACTGGTCCTCTTCCAAAGCTCAAGCCAAGTAGCCAACATAAAATTTAGGGGAAATCTTTATTTTTCTTAATTATTTCATTAGAGAGTAACAGGAAAGTTAAACTCATCATCTTGCACCACGTGCGTGAAACAACACAAGCTGAATGAACTAGATGAAAGAAATCAGTTATCACCATTTGGAGCCTTGATCTCAGGAATCATGACCATCACACACGTTTCTACACAGCCAGGTGTTATGGTGTCAGATTCATACCCAATGGTGCAACATCCCAAATGACAGATTTTTGATTTTTCACTCTCTAATATTGACTATATGTTTTCTTCCATTAAAAATTGTTTTTAATTGTAGGATGATTATTTTACGCTACTGTAATGGTTTTTGCCATACATCATCCTGAAAATGGTCATAGGTATACGTATGTCCCCTTCCTTTTCTACCCCTCTCCCACTCCTCTAGGTTGTCACAGAGCACCAGCTTTGGGTTCCCTGCATCAAATGATAGATTTTGAATATCTCAGAACATCTTAATGCTCAACATCCAATAATAGATCTAAAGTTATATGATAAAATTTATCCCCCCCCTCAAATATTTTAGAGTTTAATGCCACCAGTCTCTGAGTCTGTGTCCTCAAATGCAGGACATCAGGCCAGTGTGGACTGAACTTCAGGCTTCTCAGGTGCCCTTGAACGTCATCCCTGTGGCTCCACACTGTAGACCCTCTCAGGTTGGAAACTGCAACCTGCAAGGTATGCTGCACTCCCCTGGCTTATTTTTGTGCTGTGTGTGCTCAGGCACTTCAGTCGTGTCCAACTCTTTTGTGACCCCATGGAGTATAGCCCACCAGACTGCTCTGTTCATGGGATTCTCCAGGAAAATAATACTGGAGAGGGTTGCCATTCCCTCCTCCAGGGGATTTTCCCAACCCAGGGATCAAACCCGAGTCTCTTTCATCTCCTGCATTGGTAGGTGGGTTTCTTTCCACTAGCGCCACCTGGGAAGCTGATTTTCACTTCCCTTTGAAAAGTGTGATGAATGTCTTGAAGTGGGGTCAGAGGGGAAGGTGGAGGCAGCCTTTGAGTGGGAGATTTTTCCTGTTGCTTTAGAAGGGGCACTCTACTGTCAAAAGAGAGAAAGGACACTTGTATGGCTGAGAGAGGCCAATAAACGGCAAAGCTAATTTGAAGCTGTGCAGCTGATTAGGAATGAAGTAAACCTAGCAGAAGAGAAATCTGTACTCTTTACCTTATGGACCAGGGCTCTGCCAGCCAAGATGGGTGTGTCTGAAGTCTCCTTACGGTAATGATGAAAGGACTGCGGTTTTGCTCTCAGCTTTTAAATGAAGCCTCTTCATGGCCTAATCTGCCCGCCACTTGATCCTTCTCTTTTCAGGACCTTCGATGATGACACCCTCCAATTACATGGTTTCTATCGGTAGCATCCTCAGAAACCATTTGAGACTCCAGTGCTGGGAGTGTCTCTCATTAGACAGTTAGCTCAACAAAGAAGGTTTCTGTAACCTTTACCATTTAAGATGGAGCCCTGGGACTCTTGTGAACAGTCATGTTCAAATTCATTTTTCAAAATGGAATTCATTCAGTTCCATTCCCCTCATGTTCCCGGTGGAGGATGTAGCACCNTGAACCTGCGTCTTCTATGTCTCCTACATTGGTGGGTGGATTTTTCGCCACAGCTGCTAAGTCACTTCAGTCGTGTCCGACTCTGTGCAACCCCATGGATTGCAGCCTACCAGGCTCCCCCGCCCATGGGATTTTCCAGGCAAGAGTACTGGAGTGGGCTGTCATTGTCTTCACCACTAATGCCTCCTTGTAATTAAACCTTCATCCGCATGATTATTTGAGCATCTACTTCTCCTCAGACTCTGAGTTCCACCACACCAGGGACTATGTATTATCTCCCTGTGATGAAGGTGTTTGATAAATATCAGCTGGACTTAAAAATGGCTGCTTTCTCAGATTTCTAGGGGTTGTCCCTCCTTCTAGGCAAGTCCCAGGAGCGCAGGAACTTTGCTGGAGTTTGGCAGTTTTCAGCCCTGGAATTAGCATGCACTCTTTGGAAGGTGTTGTTTTCTGAATGTATACATCTCCCCAAGTTCATATGTTGAAACAAAATGCCATAATGTGATGCTATAAGGAGGTGGGGCTTTGGGAGGATCACAGGTCATGAGGGTGGAGCCCTCATCAGGGATTAACTCTGTTATAAAAGATACCCAAGACCAGCTCCCTCGGCTTTTCCCTGTGCAGACACAGCAAGAGGTTGGCCATTGGTGACCCAGAAGAGGATCTTCACCCCCAACCCAACTGCTGAGATAGCATCTCCGACATGCAGCCTTCAGAACTATGAGAGATACATTGCTGTTCTTTATAAGCCACCCAGTGTGCGGGATTTTGTTAATAGTAACCTGAGCCGTCTGGGGCAGGGGGGACGCTTTGGGGAAGGATCCTTCTCAGAGCCCTACCTGCAGGGTGGCTGTGTATTTGCATGTATTTATAAGGATTGTTCCTTTTGGTGTGCTAACATGTCACAAACATCAGCTAAGATATTTGGTGAAAGCAGTAATTGGTCTGTGAATGCAGCTGGGTTCTCATGTTTTATATTTCTAAGGCTCACCTGGTCATTTCCAATGCTGTCAATTTACTCACTGTATTAGGGGGAGTTCTGTGGGAAAATGGAGCTTATAGACTGTGAGGGCTTCCTTTGTGGCTCAGCTGGTAAAGAATTTGCCTGCAATGCGGGAGACCTGGGTTCAATCCTTGTGTTGGGAAGATCCCTTGGAAAAGGGAATGGCATGCCAGTCCAGTATTCCTGCCTGGGAAATCCCATGGACAGAGGAGCCTGGTGGGCTACAGTTCATGGAATCGCAAAGAGTTAAACATGACTGAGCAACTTTCATTTTCACATTTCACTTTCATGTGTGTGTAAGAGAGGCATTTATTTTAGGGCACTGGTGCATGAGTTTGTGGAAGCTTGGTAAATCCACAATCTGATGGCTGGGAGACTCAGCGAAGAGTTACAACTGGACTCCAGAGATGGCCAGTCAGCTGCATGGGCTCACTCTTACTCAGGTAAGGTTGGTTTTTGTTCTAGAAATTCAGCTAATTGGATGAGGGTCATCCATGTTACAAGGGCAATGTGCTTTACTCACAGTCCACTGATTTAAGTGTTAACCACCTTTACAGAAACATCTAGAATAATGTTGCACTAAATATCTGGGTGCTATGCCCTGGCATCCTGAAGTTGACTCATAAAATTAGCCTTCTCCCTCACCTTTCACATATTTATGGATTCCAGTCTCCCTGGTAACAGTAACTACCTTCATAAACTGCCGGGAGCCAGCGTGAGGAATCCCACCCGTGACAAGGTCATGTGGCAGAGATTTGACAGGCAAGGTCGAGTCAGATCTCAGGTTTTCCCCTTGGCATTTCCTGAGCATGTACCCACCCAAAAAATAAGAATCTGCCTGCTTTTCCACTCTTCTGACATTCTCTGTAAAAAGTCAACTCAGGGCTTTAGTCTTCTGCATCTGAAAGAGTGTTTCAATCCAAAAACCCCTCTGATGGCTTTCTAGCCTGCCTGCAGGACTCCTACAGCTGCACATGTGATTGCTTGAGGCCTCCCGACCATGGGAGGCACAGGAAGCTTAAAACATCCTAGGAATGTAGGAGCTTCCGAGGAGTCAAAATCATTAGAATAGCACTGATTACAGGTTTCATTTGTTGAGCCAATACTTGCTGCCAAATTTTCATATCTTTTATTTGTAAGATATAGTTGGTATATAGAAAAACAGATAGTAGACCTGATATTAGCAATATTAGATCTTTGAGTTAAGTACTTTCTTAGTTATAACCCAATGCACCTTTGTTCTACAGGAATGTAACTTTATTTAGTATTTTAAGGGTAATGCAGAATAAAGAAAAAACACTTCTAGGAAAAAGGAGTTTTCTGGTTGGTAGACAATTGTCCAGGAAGAGAGCCATAAAAATGTTAACAGGCCTCTTGGCCAGAAGATAATGTAAACCACCTGAAACCTTTTGTATACGGGAGGGTATGCAAAAAGAAAGCCTGATCTCAATGAGGGTCAGGACTGCCGCCCCTGCATAACTCTGCATATTCCATTATGTACAACTTGGGGTATATAAGCTGATTTTGAAAAATAGTTTTTGGAGTCTTGCACCGATGCTGGGCTTCCCCCGTGTCTCCTCTTTACTCTATTTTCAGGCTGAATTCCCATCTGGGGCGTGGAGGTTCACCATGTCTACTTACTTGTCCTGGCTTCTAAGATCCATAGAGAGAGAGGCCAGGGCGGGGCACTCTCCAATATTCAAACGGATGCTGGTGGCCTAACGTAGATGGTGCAAGCTCCTTGTCTGGAACTTTATTGGCTTTCCACGTAAACCAAGTTATTCAGCCTCTTTTCTCCACTGAATTTTCCTACTATACTATTTCTTCCTAACCTAATCTTATATCTCTAAATAAATAAGTTTTCCTCGCCGACTCCATCTCCCCTTCAAATTCCCTGGATCCACCGGGTCTGGACCTCAGCAATAAACCAGTTTGGAAATCTCTAAATTAGGTCAGTTTAGTATTCACTTGCGTCTTGAGTTCATTTAGCACTGTTATTGGCACTTATTTGAAACAGCCAGTGCCGCCGGCTCAGAGGGATGAGGATAAGCTAATTACCATCTTATTTTAAGTAGTATGCATATTTCTCCCTTCCTCTTGAGTGCCTTTTAATTTTCTGCTGTAATTTATAGCATGCTAATAAGGGGTTCTGGTGATAAACGTGAGTGCCACGAGTGCTCAGGGAGAAGGGGGCAGTTACTAGACCAGGAACTTTGGGTGCTGGTGGCTCCCTTCACGTGCCTCTGCAGGGTCCCTGTGCTCTGACATGTGAGTGACTAGTAGCTGCTGGAACTTGGGGTCTGTGAGCCAACCCTGCACAGGGCAGGCTGCTGAGCAAGGTTTGAGGACGTTGGGACCACAGCAACCCTCACTTCTTCAGTGCAGATGAGAGCACTGCAGCTCTGGCGGTGAGATTCCTTCCTTGAGGTCCACATCTCAGGTGACAGCTGTGAGGAGCAATGCTAAGGACCCTGGAAGGGCAGGAAACCTCATGCCTTTGGCCTCTGGAGGGAGAGAAGTATAAGCCTACTTGTCTGAGGCTTTGATTCTGTGACATGATGGAAGTGCGGTCCAACATTAAACCTGGAAGATGTTCCCGAGGTCCTTCCTTTCGTACAACTTCGCAGGGTGGGAGGATGGCATCCATGCCGGGGACCAAATGTGATGGAAAAGGAGAGGCAGGGGTGGTTTTCATAATGGTCAAAAACTGTAGTCTTATGTAGATGGAAACCTGCTAGGTGATCTTGGCTCGGTTCATGAAACAGGCGTATAAACAAACAACATGCTTGATAGCAGCATATTGCTGCCTGTTCCTTAATATGTTGAAGGGAGGAAGAAAAGGAGGGCTAAAGCTAAAGGAGCTGGGAACAGACTAGTCTGGGGGTGACTTCATGGGTCTTGTGTGAACATCAGTCAGAAAACAAGTAGAGAAGCAGAGCTAATTGGAGAATTACAGATTTAGAGATGTGTTTCAGGAATTGGCTTGTTTGTGGGGGTTGGTGACAGGGTCCAAAATCTGCAGGGCAGCCCTCAGGGAGGACAGGCTAAGGACTCCTGGAGGTGGATGGACACTGTTGTCCAAGGGTGGACTTTCTTCTCCAGGGAAGTCTCCACTCTATTAAGGTCTTCAGACTGACCCTGACCCACACAGATTATCTGAGACAATCACCTGTACTCAATTAACATCGCTTTGTTATGGACTAGAATCACTTTTACAAAACATCTTCACAGTGGCATCTTAGATGATAATGTGTGCCCTGGAGTGACTGAGGACTGTTGCCTTGCCAAGCTGACACTTCAAAAATAACCAGTGTTAGAAAAAAGCTGGACATTTAAAGATGCAAAACTGAGATTTATGCTTTGGGCTTCTTCCTTTGTGAACTGAANGAGCGACTTCACTTTCACTTTTCACTTTCATGAATTGGAGAAGGAAATGGCAACCCACTCCAGTGTTCTTGCCTGGACAATCCCAGGGATGGCGGAGCCTGGGATGGCTGAAGTGACTTAGCAGCGGCAGCAGCAGCAGCAGCAGTGCCAGCTAAATTGCTTCCATGGGACTTCCTAGGCCAGAATACTGGAGTGGATTGCCCTCCCTCTTTCCAGGAGATCTTCCCGACCCAGAGATTGAACCTGCGTCTTCTATGTCTCCTACATTGGTGGGTGGATTTTTCGCCACAGCTGCTAAGTCACTTCAGTCGTGTCCGACTCTGTGCAACCCCATGGATTGCAGCCTACCAGGCTCCCCCGCCCATGGGATTTTCCAGGCAAGAGTACTGGAGTGGGCTGTCATTGTCTTCACCACTAATGCCTCCTTGTAATTAAACCTTCATCCGCATGATTATTTGAGCATCTACTTCTCCTCAGACTCTGAGTTCCACCACACCAGGGACTATGTATTATCTCCCTGTGATGAAGGTGTTTGATAAATATCAGCTGGACTTAAAAATGGCTGCTTTCTCAGATTTCTAGGGGTTGTCCCTCCTTCTAGGCAAGTCCCAGGAGCGCAGGAACTTTGCTGGAGTTTGGCAGTTTTCAGCCCTGGAATTAGCATGCACTCTTTGGAAGGTGTTGTTTTCTGAATGTATACATCTCCCCAAGTTCATATGTTGAAACAAAATGCCATAATGTGATGCTATAAGGAGGTGGGGCTTTGGGAGGATCACAGGTCATGAGGGTGGAGCCCTCATCAGGGATTAACTCTGTTATAAAAGATACCCAAGACCAGCTCCCTCGGCTTTTCCCTGTGCAGACACAGCAAGAGGTTGGCCATTGGTGACCCAGAAGAGGATCTTCACCCCCAACCCAACTGCTGAGATAGCATCTCCGACATGCAGCCTTCAGAACTATGAGAGATACATTGCTGTTCTTTATAAGCCACCCAGTGTGCGGGATTTTGTTAATAGTAACCTGAGCCGTCTGGGGCAGGGGGGACGCTTTGGGGAAGGATCCTTCTCAGAGCCCTACCTGCAGGGTGGCTGTGTATTTGCATGTATTTATAAGGATTGTTCCTTTTGGTGTGCTAACATGTCACAAACATCAGCTAAGATATTTGGTGAAAGCAGTAATTGGTCTGTGAATGCAGCTGGGTTCTCATGTTTTATATTTCTAAGGCTCACCTGGTCATTTCCAATGCTGTCAATTTACTCACTGTATTAGGGGGAGTTCTGTGGGAAAATGGAGCTTATAGACTGTGAGGGCTTCCTTTGTGGCTCAGCTGGTAAAGAATTTGCCTGCAATGCGGGAGACCTGGGTTCAATCCTTGTGTTGGGAAGATCCCTTGGAAAAGGGAATGGCATGCCAGTCCAGTATTCCTGCCTGGGAAATCCCATGGACAGAGGAGCCTGGTGGGCTACAGTTCATGGAATCGCAAAGAGTTAAACATGACTGAGCAACTTTCATTTTCACATTTCACTTTCATGTGTGTGTAAGAGAGGCATTTATTTTAGGGCACTGGTGCATGAGTTTGTGGAAGCTTGGTAAATCCACAATCTGATGGCTGGGAGACTCAGCGAAGAGTTACAACTGGACTCCAGAGATGGCCAGTCAGCTGCATGGGCTCACTCTTACTCAGGTAAGGTTGGTTTTTGTTCTAGAAATTCAGCTAATTGGATGAGGGTCATCCATGTTACAAGGGCAATGTGCTTTACTCACAGTCCACTGATTTAAGTGTTAACCACCTTTACAGAAACATCTAGAATAATGTTGCACTAAATATCTGGGTGCTATGCCCTGGCATCCTGAAGTTGACTCATAAAATTAGCCTTCTCCCTCACCTTTCACATATTTATGGATTCCAGTCTCCCTGGTAACAGTAACTACCTTCATAAACTGCCGGGAGCCAGCGTGAGGAATCCCACCCGTGACAAGGTCATGTGGCAGAGATTTGACAGGCAAGGTCGAGTCAGATCTCAGGTTTTCCCCTTGGCATTTCCTGAGCATGTACCCACCCAAAAAATAAGAATCTGCCTGCTTTTCCACTCTTCTGACATTCTCTGTAAAAAGTCAACTCAGGGCTTTAGTCTTCTGCATCTGAAAGAGTGTTTCAATCCAAAAACCCCTCTGATGGCTTTCTAGCCTGCCTGCAGGACTCCTACAGCTGCACATGTGATTGCTTGAGGCCTCCCGACCATGGGAGGCACAGGAAGCTTAAAACATCCTAGGAATGTAGGAGCTTCCGAGGAGTCAAAATCATTAGAATAGCACTGATTACAGGTTTCATTTGTTGAGCCAATACTTGCTGCCAAATTTTCATATCTTTTATTTGTAAGATATAGTTGGTATATAGAAAAACAGATAGTAGACCTGATATTAGCAATATTAGATCTTTGAGTTAAGTACTTTCTTAGTTATAACCCAATGCACCTTTGTTCTACAGGAATGTAACTTTATTTAGTATTTTAAGGGTAATGTAGAATAAAGAAAAAACACTTCTAGGAAAAAGGAGTTTTCTGGTTGGTAGACAATTGTCCAGGAAGAGAGCCATAAAAATGTTAACAGGCCTCTTGGCCAGAAGATAATGTAAACCACCTGAAACCTTTTGTATACGGGAGGGTATGCAAAAAGAAAGCCTGATCTCAATGAGGGTCAGGACTGCCGCCCCTGCATAACTCTGCATATTCCATTATGTACAACTTGGGGTATATAAGCTGATTTTGAAAAATAGTTTTTGGAGTCTTGCACCGATGCTGGGCTTCCCCCGTGTCTCCTCTTTACTCTATTTTCAGGCTGAATTCCCATCTGGGGCGTGGAGGTTCACCATGTCTACTTACTTGTCCTGGCTTCTAAGATCCATAGAGAGAGAGGCCAGGGCGGGGCACTCTCCAATATTCAAACGGATGCTGGTGGCCTAACGTAGATGGTGCAAGCTCCTTGTCTGGAACTTTATTGGCTTTCCACGTAAACCAAGTTATTCAGCCTCTTTTCTCCACTGAATTTTCCTACTATACTATTTCTTCCTAACCTAATCTTATATCTCTAAATAAATAAGTTTTCCTCGCCGACTCCATCTCCCCTTCAAATTCCCTGGATCCACCGGGTCTGGACCTCAGCAATAAACCAGTTTGGAAATCTCTAAATTAGGTCAGTTTAGTATTCACTTGCGTCTTGAGTTCATTTAGCACTGTTATTGGCACTTATTTGAAACAGCCAGTGCCGCCGGCTCAGAGGGATGAGGATAAGCTAATTACCATCTTATTTTAAGTAGTATGCATATTTCTCCCTTCCTCTTGAGTGCCTTTTAATTTTCTGCTGTAATTTATAGCATGCTAATAAGGGGTTCTGGTGATAAACGTGAGTGCCACGAGTGCTCAGGGAGAAGGGGGCAGTTACTAGACCAGGAACTTTGGGTGCTGGTGGCTCCCTTCACGTGCCTCTGCAGGGTCCCTGTGCTCTGACATGTGAGTGACTAGTAGCTGCTGGAACTTGGGGTCTGTGAGCCAACCCTGCACAGGGCAGGCTGCTGAGCAAGGTTTGAGGACGTTGGGACCACAGCAACCCTCACTTCTTCAGTGCAGATGAGAGCACTGCAGCTCTGGCGGTGAGATTCCTTCCTTGAGGTCCACATCTCAGGTGACAGCTGTGAGGAGCAATGCTAAGGACCCTGGAAGGGCAGGAAACCTCATGCCTTTGGCCTCTGGAGGGAGAGAAGTATAAGCCTACTTGTCTGAGGCTTTGATTCTGTGACATGATGGAAGTGCGGTCCAACATTAAACCTGGAAGATGTTCCCGAGGTCCTTCCTTTCGTACAACTTCGCAGGGTGGGAGGATGGCATCCATGCCGGGGACCAAATGTGATGGAAAAGGAGAGGCAGGGGTGGTTTTCATAATGGTCAAAAACTGTAGTCTTATGTAGATGGAAACCTGCTAGGTGATCTTGGCTCGGTTCATGAAACAGGCGTATAAACAAACAACATGCTTGATAGCAGCATATTGCTGCCTGTTCCTTAATATGTTGAAGGGAGGAAGAAAAGGAGGGCTAAAGCTAAAGGAGCTGGGAACAGACTAGTCTGGGGGTGACTTCATGGGTCTTGTGTGAACATCAGTCAGAAAACAAGTAGAGAAGCAGAGCTAATTGGAGAATTACAGATTTAGAGATGTGTTTCAGGAATTGGCTTGTTTGTGGGGGTTGGTGACAGGGTCCAAAATCTGCAGGGCAGCCCTCAGGGAGGACAGGCTAAGGACTCCTGGAGGTGGATGGACACTGTTGTCCAAGGGTGGACTTTCTTCTCCAGGGAAGTCTCCACTCTATTAAGGTCTTCAGACTGACCCTGACCCACACAGATTATCTGAGACAATCACCTGTACTCAATTAACATCGCTTTGTTATGGACTAGAATCACTTTTACAAAACATCTTCACAGTGGCATCTTAGATGATAATGTGTGCCCTGGAGTGACTGAGGACTGTTGCCTTGCCAAGCTGACACTTCAAAAATAACCAGTGTTAGAAAAAAGCTGGACATTTAAAGATGCAAAACTGAGATTTATGCTTTGGGCTTCTTCCTTTGTGAACTGAAAAAATTAGAGTGTCTGCTCATAGGATTTGTGTGAGGCTGAGATGTGTTTCTGTTATCTAATACATCTATGCTGTTTACAGCGTCACACAATAGCATTTTATAAATATTTGGCATTGTTATTTGTTAAACACCTTCTGTTTCTCCCAGTCATTCTCTTATTTATTGAATTGCATGGTCATGTCAAGTCTTCTAAACATGAGTTGTGTGGTTTTGTTTAAGGTGAAAAGCAAGCAGAATTTAAATGACTTATCTCTGACATATCTGCTGTAGGTCATGTAACCAGGGCTAAAAACCATGTTTGTTCTGTTCTGGTGCTTTTTATAGCTGAGATGACTGCGTCACCATCAGTGCGTCTGCCATTTGCAATATGAGGTCTGCCAGAACTTTTAAATCATCTCTATATAGACTCAAACCATGGCTAGTTACCTATATGACAAAACCCAAAGGTTAGCTAGAGTCGCCCCGTCCTTTTAGATTTCAATGCAATTTGCTTCAAACTCCCAAGTATGGTGGAAAGTTGGGTGCCCTTTCTTTTTCATTGGGGATTCTCAAGAGGCCGTTCCTGGCTCCGATGTCCTTTTTCTTTTCCCAGGTTGGAAAGGCAGAGCCTTTCGCCTGATGCCCACCAGGACACTTCTCAGTTCAGCCAGCTTTGTGGAATGGTGGCACAGTGCTTTTCACCTGGCCAGGTCACAGTTTTCCCTTGATCTAGGGGTCCCCAACCTCCAGGATCTAACGAATGATGATCTGAGGCGGAGCTGATGTAATAATAGTAGAAATGTAAGGCATTTGAATCATCCCCAAACCAGCCCCCCACCCCCATCCACAGGAACATTGCCTTTCATGAAACCAGTTCCTGGTGCCAAAAAGGCTGGGGACCCGTGCAAACCTGCTCTTCCCTCAGACTTCATCAAACGTGGCTTTGACTTTCTTTCTTCCACCTCTGCTAGCCTCTCTCTTGTTTGGCCACGCCCTCATGCTCCCTGTCGTGGAGGGAGGTGACAGGTGGGTGCTAGGAGTTATCCAGTGTTTACTGACTCGGGTTCTTGGGCTCTTTAGTAAGCTGGTAAGACCAGGTGAGAAATTCAGGCCCGGCTTTACCGGGACCCTTGCTCACTCCATGGCAGTGGAGGAGTGAGCTGGTCCCTTGGATGGGGTGAGCCTGGGGGTGGATTGGTGGTCTGGCCAGAGGGGTGACTTAGGTGCTCTGTCCACCGCATTGGTGGTGCTGCATGCAGGGTGCTGCGTCACCCCTCAAAAGTGACAGTTGGGGTTTTGGTCTCTTTATATCTCATTGTCCATAATTCATCTCCACTACACACCACACAGTTATTTTTAGTTCCTCTGTTGTTTCTTTGTATCTGTTGCTCAGGCAGATGCTTGTTCAGGTACAAGTATTGCAGCAGAGAGTCCCAGGTCCCACCCTGTGTCAGCTCCACCCTTTCCCTAACGTACAGTTCTCCCAAATTCCCCAATGCTGTATTTTCTAAGCAAAGCGAATTCTCTTCCTGCTGCTGCTGCTGCTAAGTCGCTCCAGTCGTGTTCGACTCCGTACGACCCCATAGACGGCAGCCTGCCAGGCTCCCCCGTCCCTGGAATTCTCCAGGCAAGAATACTGGAGTGGGTTTCCATTTCCTTCTCCAATGCATGAAAGTGAAAAGTGAAAGTGAAGTCGCTCAGTCGAGTCCAACTCTTAGTGAACCCATGGACTGCAGCCCACCAGGCTCCTCCACCCATGGGATTTTCCAGGCAAGAGTACTGGAGTGGGAATTCTCTTCCTAGAGAAACTTAAAAAAAAACAAAACCCACTTCCTATTCTAATTATAACGAGCCCAAGAGATTTCACTTTCAGACAATACTCGTATTAAAGTATGGATGTTTTTACTATGCCTTTCAAAAACTAAAAAGAAAAACCAACAACTCACAAAGATTTATGGGTTTAAAAAAAAAACAAAACCTAACTTCTATGGTTTTGACTTATTGGACTCCTTGCCGCTACCGTTCACTGACCTTTAGAAGACGGATTTCTTGTATGCTGTGTAACTGCCCTTCTGTGGAATCAACATTAATTATCAGGAGCCACAACCAGACCCCCTCAGGATGGGTTATGTGGGGCCACAGTGTAATGATCGACTCTGATCCTGGGTGGCACTGGTGCCAGCTTACTTACTCTGCTGTAAGTCAGCAGAGTAGGTTTTGTGTGTGTTTCAAAAGAGTGTCCTAAAGCTTGAAGAAACAGAAAGGAAAGACTGGGTGGCCCACCTTCATAGTTAAAAAATCCACAGTAACATCAACCATTCTCATTTAACTCAATAATACTGTTCTATGGATCTGTCTGTGCTTATAACTAACTTGTGGAACAAAGACATGCCTCCCCACTCACTACAGAGCACAATGCACCCCTGCTCAAGTCTTCAAAAGGGAAAAGGGCTGTGTACCTCCCACACGTTATTTTTTAGAATTAAGAGTGAAACTGAGGAATCCTTAGGACCTTGAGCTTGAACTTCAGATCTCTTATTTAAAAATAATTAATAGTCCATTGGTCACTAGTGGCCCATCTGGACTAACCAGCATAGTGAAGTAGTAAGATACTTTGTCTTCCTCTTAGAGACAGAGTCTCTGTTCATTGAACTCAAGGTGCAGAGTAATGCTTACGAAGCTGGGAGACTGTACCTAGGAAGGGGCCTCCTCTGAATCTCCTCTGTGCTCCGAATCATTCATTCACTCCACTAATGTCTTAAGTGTGGATATTATTTGCTCAGTTTCCTCAAGGAAAAGACCCAATGCACTTACATGGTGCATTTTTAATACTGTGTATCCTATCATGTGTTTTTGACTTGTTCAGTTGCTAAGTCATGTCCTACTCTTTGCGACCCCATGGACTGCAGCACACCAGGCTTCCCTGTCCTTCACTATCTCCCAGAGTTTGCTCAAACTCACGTCCATTGAGTCGGTGATGCTCTCTAACCATCTCATCTTCTGTTGTCCCCTTCTCCTCCTGCTCTCAATCCTTCCCAGCATCAGGGTCTTTTCCAGTGAGTGGACTTTTCCCATCAGGTGGGCAAAGTATTGGAGCTTCAGCAACAATCCTTCCAATGAGTATTCAGGACTGATTTCCTTTAGGATTGACTGGTTTGATCTTCTAAGTGACTCTCAAGACTCTTCGCCAGCACGTATCAGTTAGTTTTTGACTAATAGCTAATGAATCCACAGCAAAATCAACAAATGGTTACAATTCTTTTTTTTTTTCTGCCATTTTTTCTTCTTCCTCCTTTTTCTCTTTAAGGAAAGGAGCTAATTGCAATTATTTCCTCTAGTGAAATCTGAAACCAGATTCCCTACCCAATGTGAGAAAAATGCAGATGCTGATACACTTTCAAAAGCTGTTTGATAAGAATAAAATGTTTAGAAGGTGTATATGGGAAAATGGGATTTCCAAGAATATATAGCTCTAAAAGTATGATGCAGAAGATTTGACACATTTGGAATATTATTTTTGAAACTTCCTCTTTTTATAAGAGAGAAAGAAAATATATGTTAATAAGCTTTGGGGCAGAAGACGTTAGGTTTTGTAGTGTCAGCTCCATCCTTGTAACCTTGAACAAGTTACGTACCCTAAGCCTGATCTATAAAAAGAAGATAATAAATATGTTTAATCAGAGGATGGATGTGAGGAGTAAGGATCAGTTAAAGCACTTATTATAGTTTCTGATGGATAGTAGGCACTAAATAAGTGCTCACTCCTAATAGTCTGATGAGAATAGCTCACAGTAGAAGGGTCATTGGATTTGATGGCTGTGAGAATGACTCAAATTAATAAGTATAGACATGGGGATGTTAAGAAGTCATTGTCTTAAAAACACATACATACACCACAACCCTGAATTCTTCTATGGTAGTTGGAACTAAAGAGTTTTTTTTTTTTTTTTTAAGCTAATAGAAAGGAAATGATTTCTGATGGTATTAAATAAAAGCAAATACAATGTTTTCCTCAAATTCCCATTGTTAAATAAAACCAAGTAAATAAAAACCTACAGTTTTCAATATACCTATTATAGAATGGTATTGATGGTCATAGCATTATGAAAATAATGCTCTTCAACATAGGCCACCCAAGTTCAAGGTCTGTCCCTTACTAGACATTTCACTTGGGGAAATTGCTTAAGCTCACAATATCTTATTGTATTCACCTGTAAAATGGATATAATTATAGTATGTAGTCTATGGAGTCATTATGACAAATAGTTGTAGACTCTGAAACATTTATAGCAGTAAAACATTCAATAGCTGTTTTAATAGTCATTATAATTCTATGTTATTTGGCTTCACCATCAGAAGCAAGAGAAGGGAAAACTGTTATGATTTTTATTCCCAACTTTACTTCAGACCCCACATGATCGAATGGTTTGCTTGTTTTCCTAAAGTCAATGACAGCTCTGCTTGACATAGTCTGCTGAGCAGCAGAGTCAGACAGTAGTGGCAGCTTACATGTACAGGGGAGTTCAGCCTGCAGTTCAGAATAATTTAGCGTCCGGTTGCCCTTGTAGAATTTCTAAAAGTTCTAAATGGCTGACACTGAAGATTCTGCAAGGGAAACTGATCAGAGAATTCAGTAGAAAAATTTTTATTTCAATGAAATTTGATCTAAATAAAAAAAATAGTCTAGTAAGATAATACCTAAAGTAGAAAGTTCAGTACAAGAGCTCATGGGAAGAGTGAGCTGAAGTTCAGAATGATTTCACCATGAGAAAACTCTAGCAAGGTTTATTTTTGGTTTGTTTTCTGCAAGAAGATAATGGTTCAACTGAAAACAAGAGTTTACCCTTCAAAATTAAATATAGTTCTATCTAGAGTAACCATCACAGAGCCACTGGGTAAATCAGAACAAAGCAAAGAGTNGCTGAAGTTCAGAATGATTTCACCATGAGAAAACTCTAGCAAGGTTTATTTTTGGTTTGTTTTCTGCAAGAAGATAATGGTTCAACTGAAAACAAGAGTTTACCCTTCAAAATTAAATATAGTTCTATCTAGAGTAACCATCACAGAGCCACTGGGTAAATCAGAACAAAGCAAAGAGTCAGTCGCTTGTGCCTCCTCTTCTAACAGTGGGTATTTATTCTTGAATTGGATCATAGAAAAAGCAAGAGAATTCCAGATAAAACATCTACTTCTGCTTCTACATGAAAGCCTTTGACATTGTGGAACACAACAAACTGGAAAATTATTCAAGAGATAGGAATACCAGACCATCTCACCTGCCTCTTGAGAAACCTATATGCAAGTCAGGAAGCAACAGTTAGAACTGGACATGGAACAACANCTCATTGGAAAAGACCCTGATGCTGGGAAAGATTGAAGGCAGGAGGAGAAGGGGATGACAGAGCATGAGATGGTTGGATGGCATCACTGATTTGATGTATATGAGTTTGAGCAAGCTCTGGGAATTTTTGATGTACAGGGAAGCCTGATGTGCTGCAGTCCGTGGGGCTGCATGGGGTCGCAAAGAGTAAGACAGAACTGAGGAACTGAACTGAAAGTCCTCCTGACTTGGCCCCACCAGTGAAGCCTCTTCGGGGTGAGTTTAGAGCCCTGCTTCATCCTTACATATCATTGTGCTAGTAAGAGATCACTCAAAATTCTGATTTTCATTGTCATCTTTACTCCCCAAGGGATAAGTTAACTTGACTTGATTTTGAATACTCATGAAGAGTAATTCTTCTTTGTAATTTTCTAATGTCAAGATTTGTATTTACTAGAAAGGTTCTTTGGTTGGAAGTCTAAAACGGCAATTTGAATTCCTAATTATTAATAGCATGTTGTGAAACAGTGATTGATTTAAGCTGTCAACATAGTATTTCACAGCTTTATTTGTTGAAGAGCAATTTGAAGAATTTTTTCTGCTGAAAGACAGTTGTTCTGATATTTGAAAGTCTATGAAGACAGTTTATAAAACAAATGACTTTATTACAAGCATGTTAGTACATATATGGTAAAATCAACTAAAATATTTATTAAATATGCATAATATAAAATTAAAGAAAAATATACTTTATAAAGAAAAAAACAGAGTTGGATACCAGGACAATAAATAAAAATCAACTATTTTGATAAGTTAACAACAAGTAGAGAAAAAAAAAAACACCATTCATAATGTTGTTAAAATATAACTATTTAGGAATAAATACAAAAAGTGATGAAGTTCTCTATCCTCGTTAACTACAAGACATTGCTGAGAGAAAGTAAAGTTATAAATATGTTTATAGAGGAACTACCAGTTGTCCCCAAAACTATCTACAGGTTTAATACAGTCAAAACCAAGCCTTNAAAAAAAAAAACACCATTCATAATGTTGTTAAAATATAACTATTTAGGAATAAATACAAAAAGTGATGAAGTTCTCTATCCTCGTTAACTACAAGACATTGCTGAGAGAAAGTAAAGTTATAAATATGTTTATAGAGGAACTACCAGTTGTCCCCAAAACTATCTACAGGTTTAATACAGTCAAAACCAAGCCTTTTTAAATTTTGTGGCATATTAAAAGGTGTTTCTAAAGTTTATAACGGTATACCTAGAGTGGCCATGACAGTCTTGAAAGGTAAAAATAAATTGGAGGGTTTAAATTGCAACATATGATGGTGGTATAAATTTATAGATACTAAGACTTGCGATATTGGAGCAAGTACATAGCGTTCTACAGGAATGGCACTCATGTAGCTTGTTTGTCTTTCTCCCTCCTGTCCTTCCTTCCTTCAAGTATAGCTGATTTACAGTATATTATCAGTTTCAGGTGTACAGCAATGTGATTTAGTTTATATACATATATAATATTCTTTTTCAGATTTTTTCCCCCATATCAGTTCAGTTCACTTGCCCAGTTGTGACTGACTCTTTGTGGCCCCATGATCTGCAGCACATCAAGCTTCCCTGTCCATCACCAGCTCCTAGAGTTTGCTCAAACTCATGTCCATTGAGTTGGTGATGCCATCCAACCATCTCATTCTCTGTTGTCCCCTTCTCTTCTTCCCTTCCATCTTTCCCAGCATCAGGATCTTTTCCAATAAGTAAGTTCTTTGCATCAGATGGCCAAATGATTGGATCTTCAGCTTTAGCATCAGTCCTTCCAGTGAATATTCAGGACTGAGTTCCTTTAGGATTAACTGGTTGGATCTACTTGCAATCCAAGAGACTCTCAAGAGTCTTCTCCAACACCACAGTTCAAAAGCATCAGTTCTTTGGTGCTCAGCTTTCTTTACAGTCCAACTCTCAATCCACACATGACTACTGGAAAAACCACAGCTTTGACTAGATGGACCTTTGTTGGCAAAGTAATAGGTTGTAACACAATATTAAGTATAGTTCCCTGTGCTATATACTAGGTCCTTGCTGATTATCTATATAATCTCTCTCTCTATAGAGAGAGAGGTGTGTGCATGTTCAGTCATGTCCAACTGTTTGTGACCCATGGACTGTAGCCTGCCAGGCTCCTGTGTCCATGAAATTTTCCAGGCAAGAAAACTGGAGTCATTTGCTATTTCGTACTCAGGTGATCTTTTGGACCCAGGGATCAAACCCAGGTCTATCTTTTGCATTGATAGGCAGATTGTTTACAATTGTTCCACTTATGAGGCAGTATTTTATATATAGTAGTGTGTATATGTTAATATCAAAGTCCTAATTTATCCCTCTCTACACTTTCTCCTTTGGTAACCATAAGTTTGTTTTCTATGTCTGTGGATTTATTACTCTTCTGTATGTAAGTTCAGTTGAATCAATTTTAAGATTCCATGTGTAAGTGATGCCGTATAGTATTTGCCCTTCTGTCCGGCTTACCTCATTTAGATGGTAATCTTTAGGTCGATTCATGTTGCTGCAGCTGGCAGTATTTAATTATTTTTTTAATGGCTGTGTAACCAATTGTGTAATACATATGTAGCATATCTTCATCACCCACTCCTGTGTTGATGGACATTTTAGGTTGTTTCCATGTCACAGCTACTGTAAATAGTTCACTGTAAACAGTGAACATTGGAGTGCATTGTATCCTTTGGACCGTGTTTTTCTCTGGATATATGCCCAGGAATGGGATGGCTGGATTATAAGGTAGCTCTACTTTTAAAAGTTTCTTAAGGAGCCTTCTTAATGTTGTCCAGAGTGGCTGTTACCAATTAATAGTCCCTCCAACAGTGCAGGAGAGTTCCCTTCTCTCCACACCCTCTGTAGCATTTGTTATTTGTAGACTTTTTAATGATCAGCATTCTGATCAGTGTGGTTTTGATTTGCAATTCTCTAATAATTAGTGATGTTGAGCATCTTTTCATGTGCTTTTGGCTCCGTGCATGTCTTCTTTAGAGAAATGTCTGTTTAGATCTTCTGCCCATTTTTTGATCAGACTGTTTTTTAGATATTGAGTTATATGAGCTGTTGGTATATTTTGCAAATTTAGCCCTTGTCAGTTGCATCATTTGCAAAAATATTTTCTCCTATTTTGTAGTTTTTTTGTTGTGTTTATGGCGTCCTTTGCTGTGCAAAAGCTTTTACGTTCAATTAGATCCTATTCGTTTGTTTTTGTTTTTATTTCCATTACTTTAGGAAATGGTTCCAAAAAAGAGATTTCTGCAGTTTTTGTTTGACTTTTCATTTTTAATGATTCATATGAAAGCTACAAATGAGCATAATTTACATGTGTGTCCTCCTTGTTTGTTGTCTTCTTATCTGATATTTTGTGTATATGTGTTATACCATAAACTACTTTCGCAGTTTTAATCCTGTATTATTTCCTTTACTTTTTTGTGTGTCACTAAGGAAAAAATAAGCTGGAATCCCTCAAAAAGTGGAATTAAACATACGGGACAGATTAGAGTTAGAAAATACTCCCACTTATACAGTCACAGCATTTTCAAAAACAGATGCTACTCTTTCTTTAGGAAAAGATAACCTTCTCAAAAAGTGACGCTGGGTCAATTATGCATCTTTATAGAAAGAAATATGCCTGGCTTTCTACTTTATATATTGTGCAAGTTGTTTACAGATCATAATCCTACCTAAGTGTTAAAAGCAAAACAATACAGTTTGTATATGAAAACATAAGACAATATCTTCATGATTGTAAAGTTTTTTTCTTCAAAACAGTAAAAAGCATTAACTGTAATATAATATGAATGATTAATAAATTGACAATGTTGAAAATTAATACCCTACATTAATCACAAAACACTATTAAGAGAAAGAAAAGGAAAACTACAGACTGGAAGAAAATATTCTAATTTATCCAAAAGGAGACAGAACTTGTACGTAGAATTTATAGAACACTCCTACAGAAGAAAACCCCCAGTAAATCCAATTAAACAATGTCAAAAGACTTGAACAGACACAGTACAACATGCTATCCATGTTTCCAGTAGGCATATAAAAGTTGTTCCACAAGCAATTAAGAGTGTGATGTTAGCATATATCCACCACAAAGGCTGTTGTGATGCTGGTGAGTTTGTGCAGTAACTGGAACTCTCAGAGTTGCTGGTGGGAATACAATTAACAAAGATCTTCTGAATAACTGGCAGTATGCTGTAATACCAAACATATGCCTACATATAACCCAGCAGTTCCAAGAGATGATTGTAACAAATGACATTTATGAGAACATACACTGAAGTTTTACCTAATTCAAATATCCATCAACAGTAGAATGGAAAATTTATTTTGGTATATTTATATTTTATAATAAATAGTAGAAAGAACAGATTACTACATAAAATGCATGGATGATTCTCACACGAAAGACTGATTCTATTTATTTGAAGTAAAAGAACAAAGTAAAAGAATTTATGGTAAAAAAAAAAAAAAGTTGTAATCTCTTGGAGGGTGCTACATGAAAAAGGGCTAGAGACTGCTCTTTTGGGGTGGTAGATTTGTCCTATACCTTGACCTGGACAGTGGTTTGTGTGTGCATGTAAAAGGTCATCAAACTTGAATGTTTGAATGCTTTACTGTATACATGCTATAACTCAGTTTCAGAACCACACAAACATAGAAGTGAAGCCAGTGTGGTTCCATATACTGCAGTGTAATTAAGATGAAGGGGACAGAAAATAGTGCTGACAGAAGTGAGGAGCAACTAAACTGTCTTGTGCTGAGGTTAGGAGTACACCTTAGAAGGATGGCTTTTGGAAACAACTTGGAGATATTTACAAAGACTGCATATCAGCATTCCTTTCCATTCTAAACAGCAGGACCTTGTATATCTGTTCTAAATGTAATAGTCTGCATCTGCTGCTGCTAAGTCGCTTCAGTTGTGTCCGACTCTGTGTGACCCCAGAGACGGCAGCCCACCAGGCTCCCCCATCCCTGCGATTCTCCAGGCAAGAATACTGGAGTGGGTTGCCATTTCCTTCTCCAACGCAAGAAAGTGAAAAGTGAAAGTGACGTCGCTCAGTCGTTTCCGACTCTTAGCGACCCCATGGACTGCAGTCTACCAGGCTCCTCTGTCCATGGGATTTTCCAGGCAAGAGTACTGGAGTGGGGTGCCATTGCCTTCTACCGACCCTAAATTCCCAGTCCATTGTTCTCCCTCATCTCCTCCCACTCCTGGCAACCAAAAGTCTGTTCTCTGTGAGTCTGTTTCGTAAACAATTTCGTTTGTGTCATATTTCAGATTCCACATGTAAGTGATATGATATTTGTCTTTCTGGCTTTGCACTTAGTATGATAATCTCTAAGTCCATCTATGTTGTTGCAAATGGCATTATTTTTTTTATGGCTAAATAATATTCTCTTGTGTATTTGTATCACATCTTCTTTATCCGTTTCTCTGATGGACATTTCGGTTGTTTCCATGTGTTGGCTATTGTGAATAGTGCTGCTATGAAAACGGGTACATGTGTTTTTTTGAATTAGAGCTTCATCTGGGTATATGGCCAAGACTGGGATTGCTGCACCAACTTGCATACCCACCATCATTGTAGGAGGTAAGCAGCACACTTTACAACTAGGAAGATCACTTCAGGATTGATGCTCAGGAGAAATGTTTACCAAATGACATGTGTAGGAATGTTTACAGCAACACTGCCCTATTACAGTGTCAACCTAGAGAGACCCCAAATGTCCATCAACAATGTGAAAATTAGTGGTGATGTATCTATAGTGTGGGCTAGTGCAGATCAAAGAATGAATGGACTCTAATTATACATGATAATGTGAATAAATATTACAAGGAATAATGTGCCAGACACTAAAGAGTACACATATGATTATATATATATAAAACATACAAACTCACGAAACTGTGGGATTGGAAGTCAGGATAGTGGTTATCTGTCGGGGTAGGGGAGGGAGTGGCTGGACAAAGACTTTGCTGAGACCTCTGATATGCTGGTCATATTCTGATTCTTGATCTGAGTCATAGTTTCATGAATATATTCATTTTGTGAAAAATTCATCAAACAGTAAATACATGATTTTCACTTTTATCTGTATGTATATATTCTTTAAAAGTTTACTTAAAGGCAATGTCTTCTAAATTACCATATTCTATTTAAATTCTGTTCAGATTTTAACATGATTAATGCAACAGATGTGCCCCTATAATTAATTAAATCATACTTGCAATCAAAGTTATTTGCTTATTGATTTATGTGATCATTAGCAAGGTGCTTTATCTTCATTTGCCATTGACCTTCAATTGACAGAGACCGCAAACACTTCAGTTTGGGTGACTGTTCCTCCTCAATTCTGTATCATGGGGCTCCCCAGGAATATTATGTACTGCATCAGCAGTAATTTGTTTTTTTGAAAAGAATCTTTTAAAAATATTTTAACTAAATTTATATATTGTATAATGTTGGATTATTATATAACTATTTTTTCTAAGCAAGATGTATAGGATCATTGAGTGAAATTTTGCTGGTTGGAGTGGGCAACAGAAGTTATATAATTTGCCTTTGTATTAAGAAATAAATGACCTGAGGCTCAAGAAAATAAGTGAAATGCATGAAACTTGTTATTCATTTGCTCATATATTGATATATTTATTGAGCATCTATATAGTCTCAGACACTTCCTTGGGCACTGGATATATTGGTGAAGATGAATAAAATCCCTGCACTATGGAACTGGAACAGTGATTCCAGGTTTTTTGGGAAGACAATGAAGAATAAATATAATGAAGTAAATTAGGTGATGATAAGTGGGAATCAGTGTCATGAACAGTGGGAAAGTCCAGGTTGAAAGTGATGGGGTGGGGTTGGCAGAGCTCAGGGGCAGTATTTAATAGAATTGTCAGTAAAGTCTCATTGATGTGAGATTTCAGTGAAGTCTGGAAGAGATGGATGAAACTAGCTATGCAGATATCTGAGAAAAGAGCTGTAGGGAGAAAGTAGCCAGCACAAAGGCAATAAACCAAGAGCATGAGGCTTGGGTGTCTGAGAAATAGGGGGAGGCCAGTTTGGCTGAAGTTGTATGAACCAATATGAGAATAGAAGTTGGTCAGAGTTACCGGACATGGAGTATAGCCCAGACCATGCAGGGCCTTGTAGTCCCTTATAGGAACTTCTGCTTTTACTTGGAACGTGCAGCCATAGAAGGGTCTTGAGCAGACCCTAAGGTAGTCTGGCTGATGTCTGAAAAGAATCACTCTAGCTCATGTGATGAGAACAGAAACTAAAGAGGCAAGGGCAGAGAGAGGGTACCTCTTAGGAAGGTACCGCAGGAATCCAGGCAGGGGGTGATGGAAGCTTAGTTCATGATGGTAGTTGTGAAGAGGAAGATAAAAGAGGTCGACAGAGGATGAGATGTTTGGATGGCATCATTGATTCAATGGACATGAACTTGGGCAAACTCCGGGAGGTGGTGAGGGACAGGGAAGCCTGATGTGCTACAGTCTATGGAGTCACAGAGTTGGACACGGTTTGGTGACTGAACAACAAAAAATATTTTGAAACTAGGGTCACATGATTAGGAGATGGGGTGGAGTGGATGTGGGCTATTAAAGGAGGGTCAAGACTGATAACAAGATGGTTGTGTGTGTGTGTGTTTATTTTTTTTAGCCAGGGCAATGGCAAGGTGGTAAAATAGAGCAAATGAGACCTGACACAGAGTGGATTGTGATGGCTGCTGGTGGAGCAGCTTTGCAGGACAGACTAGGGATTCAGTTTTGGACAGGATGACTTTGAGCTGTTTCTAAGATACTCAAATAGAGCTGTCCTGGCTATTGAATATATGAATATGGACGTCAGGAAAGAAACCTGGACCAGAGATAAAGATTTTGGAGTTACCATATCTTCTGGGCAGAATTGTGCCTGCTCCCAATTCATATGTTGAAGCCCTAACTGCTAGTACTCAGAATTATGACTGCATTCCTAAGTGATGAATACCAAGAACACCTTTTGTTCTAATGTTTGCTCTTTGGCCCTGTGCCTGACAAAGCTCCTAAGCCTCTTTGCATATCCTAGGTGACAATAGTGTCTTTTGTTTGAATGAGGCGACTCTGGGTGGGCTCCTGCATGGGGGCTGGTCCCCAGAAAGAACAAGGTATGGTTAGAAGCTCTGAATTTTCAGCCCCCACTTCATTCCCTGGAGGGGTGGGGCAGGGCTACAAATGGAGTTAATAATGGATCGTGCCTACTTGAGGATGCTCCCCAAAAATCCCAGTGGTATGGGGTTCAGAGAGCTCCCAGGTCAGTGAATGTTTCTAAGTACCAGGAGAGTGATGCACCCCAATTCCATGGGGACAGAAGCCCCCAACCTTGAAACTGCTCCAGACCTTGTCCTGTTGATCTCTTCATCTGTGTTCTTTATCGTTTCTTCTTGTTTAATCACTCAGTGGTGTCCGACTCAGCAACCCCGTGGACTGTACCCCACCAGGATCCTCTGTTCATGGGATTCTCCAGGCCAGAATACTGGAGTGGGTTGCCATTTCCTTCTCCAGGGGATCTTCCCAATCTAGGGATCGAACCCACGTCTCCTGTACTAGCAACCTGATTCTTTACTGCTGAGCCACCAGGAAAGGCCTTGTTCTTTATCATAGCCTTTGACGGACTGGTAAACTTAAATGTTTCTGAGTTCTGTGAGCCACTCTAGCAAATCATCAAATCCATCGTGGTGGAGGCGGGGGGTAGGTCACTGGAACCTCCAGTTTGTAGCCAAGTCAGATGGAAGTGGTGGATAGCCTGGAGACCTGAGACCCGCCATTGGCATCTTCAGTGGAGGAGTCTTACAGGACTGAGTCCTTGCCCTGTAGGGTCTGCGCCATCTTTGGTAGACAGTGTCAGGATGGAGTTAGATTGCAGTACACCCAGCTGGTGTCCCAACTTTCTTGATGTGGAAAAACCTGCATACACGCACACACACACACACACACACACACACACGTGCATACATACACTATCTGAAGTGTTGTGAGTGTGGTAATAGTGTTAGTCAAGGAGACACAGGCGGAAGAACTGAGTTTGTTTTTTCCCTGCACACAAACTTAAACAGTGCTACATAAGGCCATGGATAGATTACGTCTAGTGGATTCAAGGAATGTGTTTAGCAATGCAGCCAGATACAGAGCTTAAGATTTCTTTCTGCCTTTTAAAAAAACTTTTAATTTTCTATTGGAGTATAGCCAATTAACAGCATTGTGTAGTTTCAGGTGGACAGCACAGGGCTTCGGCCATATATACACATTATCCATTCTCCAAACTCCTCCCATCCAGGCTGCCACATAACATTGAGCACTGCTATACAATAGTCCTTATTGGTTATCTGTTTTAAATATAGCAGTGTATACCTGTCAGATTTCTGATGATGCAGTAAGTCATGTTGCTTTTTAATCTGCCCTTGAGGTGGATGTTCATGCAGTCCATGAGGATGTCCAGTGGTGTTAAATGACTTGTTTCATCACTTTGTAAAACTTATTGATATGTTCTTAATTTGACAGGCAGCCTTATTGAATACTTGGGAAAAATTAAATACCCATGCTTTCATTTTAATAAACTAGAAATTGCTTAAGGACAGTCAATGTGATGAATATTTTTGACTAGTGGTACAGATACATTCATGTTAATAACAGGTAAACACACCAGTTCTGTCTCATTTTATAAACCACTTTCATTTAATAAATCCAAAAGCCTTCCAGCAAATGAAAGGTTGAAATTTTTAACTTAATGCTTTTTTTTTTCTGCCTAAAAGATTCTATAATCAGTTAGAAATGCATTACCCCTAGAGATAATGTTTTAAAATAGCATTTTATACTATTCTCATAGCATTTTATACTATTTCCAAATATCTCAATTGTGTGATTCTTATTTGACATGATTCTATGATTCTATACAAAGTTTTGAATCCTCGATTACCAAAATTTACTCTTAGGATGAATTAATAATAGCATCAGAAGAGTTAATAGCATAATAAATATTTGTGAATACTTATATGAAAGAATTAGCCATTATTTAATGGAGAAAATAAATCTTTTCAAGAAAATTTAAGACTATATATTCAGTTTTTTGGTGTTAGGATCCAATAATTGTTAGGAAATATATTCTACTGGTTCAAGTACCCCTGACAAATCTGAATCAAAGCGTACTCATGTTACTACTTTCTAACCATCTAATATCTGAAAGGTTTACCAGGGTTGGGAAAAGTTAAAAGAAGGGGGAAAAAGTCTTATGTTCTTCAATAAATGTCTTTCAGAATAAATAAAAGTCATATTTTATTCCACACCCAAGAAGCCTATTACATGAACATATTTTTTTACCAGGAGCACTTGGCTATGAAGTATGTTAGTTTCTATTGCTGTGGTAACAAATTGCCATAAATTTATGGCTTAAAGCCTTACAAACTTATTTTCTTATAATTATGGAAGCCTGAGATCCAAAATGGGTTGGCAGGGCTGTGTCCCTTCTAGAGGCTGTAGGGTGGAATTCATTCCCTTGCTTTTCCTACATTCTAGAGGTTGCTGGCTTTTCTTGTCTTCTGGTTCCCCATCACTCTGACTTTTGCTTCCATCACCCCATTGCCTTCCCTGACCCTGACCTCTTCAGTTCAGTTCAGTTGCTCAGCATGCCAGGCTTCCCTGTCCATCATCAACTCCCAGAGTTTACTCAAACTCAAGCCCATTGAGTTGGTGATACCACCCACCCAACCATCTCATCCTCTGTTGTCCCCTTCTCCTTCTGCCTTCAATCTTTGCTAGCATCAGGATCTTTTCCAATGAGTCAGTTCTTCACATCAGGTGGCCAAAATATTAGAGTTTCAGCTTCAGTGTCAGTCCTTCTGATGGATATTTAGGACTGATTTCCTTTAGGATTGACTGGTTGGATCTTACAGTCCAAGGGGCTCTCAAAGAATCTTTCCTCTTAGAAGGGCTATTGTGATTGCCTGGAGTCTATCTGAGTAATCTAGGCTAATCTCATCTCAAGATCCTTAACAAAATCACCTTTATAAAGTCCTTTTGGGGAACTTCCTGGTGGTCCAGTGGTTAGGACTTCAATCTCCTATGCAGGGGGTGTGGGTTTAATCTCTGGTTGGGGAGCTAGGATCCTACATGACTTGGGACAAAAAATAAAATAAAATAAAATAAAATAAAACCCATAAAAATAAAGGCAATATTGTAACAAATTCAATAAAGACTTCAAAACTGGTCCACAGCAAAAAAATCTTGGAAAAAAAATTCCCTTTGCCTTGTAAGGCATATTCACAAATTCCCGAGAATTATGACATGGACATCTTTGGTGTCTGAGGCATTATCAGTCAGTACAAATTCTAACAAGCATCTGTTTTCAGTTGTTTACTGAATAAGATGGTGTGTAGTTATCAATGATTAAAACATTGTCATTGTTAAGATTTCTCATTGATAGCAGACTTATCACTATCAATCACTTCCAATGATAGGATGATTTCTGCAATAGTGAATTTGATTTTAAAGTAGTATCATGAAGTTCTGCATAAGAGCAAGTGATGGCTGATAAGTTGGTGATTCTAGGATGCCTTAGTCCTTAGGGTCCCCATGCCAGGATAAGGACTGAGTCCTGAGTGAACACTGTACTGGGTGAAGACAGTGCTTGAAAGGTGGGCTGAAAAATTCTTTTAAAAAAATGTGAAATTCATGTATTTTACACTAATCCTGGTGTTTGTTAGAAGTATAGGTTCCTCAGATACACTATATGATTAGGGAGTAATTTTGTACGATTATCGTATCTAATCATTTTGTTCAGTGCTGTATTTTACAGGGCATTTTACCAAGTGGAGGGACATTCAAGGAGGAGGGTGGCATAAAAATGAAGCAATCAAGTCATGTGAGTAATCAGAGAACATTTTCACATATAGGAAATTACCGACTATGTGAGTGATTGAGGAAGAGGTTTCTTTTCAAACATTGAGGTTGACCAACAAGTTCATTTGGGTAACTTCATCTCAGTAACTTCTTATGGAAAAACATGAATGAACTTATTAGCCAACACAATATTTGAAAAATTGAAGTTAAAGGGGGAAGACAGACAGCTAAATTGGTCAAAGTTAAGATGAGTAGATCTTGCCTTTATTAAACCCCAAACACTAAATCTCAAGATTTGTCTCAATTGATAGGATTTTGATTGTAGTATAATAATCCTAATATTATATTCCAGAAATTTAAACGGAGACAGTTCAAAATATTTATTTGGAGTCCATCATAAGTGAATAGGGGAATTCCCTAGAGTTGCCTGCAATACAGGAGATCTCAGTTTGATTCCTGAGTCTGGAAGACCCACTGGAGAAGGGATAGGCTACCCATTCCAGTATTCTTGGGCTTCCCTGGTGGCTCAGCTGGTGAAGAATCCACCTGCAGTGTGGGAGACCTGGGTTCAATACTTGGGTTGGGATGATCCCCTGGAGAAGGGAATGGCTATCCACTCCAGTATTCTGGCCTGGACACTTCCATGGACTATACACAGTCTATGGGGTTGCAAAGAGTCGGACACAACTGAGTGACTTTCACTTTCACTTTAAGTGAATAGATCACAGTATATTTGAGAAATAATCCAAAAAACTGATAGCTATACCAGCTGATCTAGATAACATCGATCGAGTTGAACACTTAACCCAAATATCCAAAAATATTTCTTTGAGATAAGCAGATAAATAATGTATTAGAAATTTTCTTTTAAATCTTTTTTTTTTTTTACTACATTCTAATGTGTGGAACTGATTTATTAGTGCTTCCTGATGATTGAGGCAGACATTTTGCAATTCATGCAAAATTACAATTGTGACTCCTAGAAGTTAGCATCCTACACTAATGACAGAAATGTTTATAATACTCTTAAAAGAAAGCAAATTAATATTGTCCATCAACTTCGTTAGCCATTTTTCTTTTTAATACTGTTGATGGAGAAGGTAGCCCTTTGAATGCAATACATCTAGTGGCCAGAGATTTTCTTTCAGTGCCTTTTGTATATACCCCTGCTATGGCATACATTGCAATGTAGTGTGTTACAATGACTTCTCTTCTCTAGATATCTAATATAGTCATTGTACTATGAACTCTTTATCCATGAAAGTGTTAGTCATTCAGTCATGTTCGAGTCTTTGAGACCCCATGGACTGTAGCCTGACAGGTTCCTCTGTCCATGGAAGGGGAGTGGCATAACCAGACATTTTGGGTTTGCAAGTGAAAATGGAAACCTGGACTTCTTAAAATATAAAAAGTGGCCAATATTTAAAAATTGGAAATGTGTGGTCCATAAAAATACCCATCTCTAAGTCATGTTTCACTTGCAGGCAGCCTGTCTTGTGTTAGGTCTTAAACCCTTTTCCTATGGGCAGGAAGGAAAATTTCCCAGGTGAGAAGCATAAACTGAAGCATAAAGTCTGTGCAATGATTTCCCAAGTCCAGAGAACAGACACTTTTTTTTTTTTTTTTGGACTGGAAGGATCCTATTCCAAAGCACTGGAGGTAAATATAGGGTGTAGTTGGTAGTCAGATTGGGGAAGGCTAGGTTAGACAAGTCATCAAGTTTAGGACTCTTTTGCCTGAAAAGTGATCTGGAATTGAATGATTTAACACCCATGGAGGGTGGTGAAGCTGCTTGGCTTGACCAAGAAGAAAATGAGGATAATCAGAAAAGGAAAGAGGAATGCTAGCTTTCAAGGGGAATAAAATGACTGGCAGGAGGTGGCTTTGCATTTGGGGGTCAGGACGGGACAGTCAAGGGCTCAGATGGTCTCTTCATTGTTCACTGGGAACTCTGCTGTTAGACTCCAGGAAAGACCTGGGCAGGCCTGCAGCTAACCTGTGATATGTTATAAAATCCATGACAGTGGTAGAGGTGAATTCTAGAGCAGTTCTCCTCAGGAAAAGTGGCACCATCCAAGCAGTAATTCTGTATGAGGAAAGAAACCCGAGAGTCACTGCTGAAACTAGTATAAAGCACTAAAAAAAAAGTAGGGTCACAGGAAGATGTCAAAGCCCTTTTACCAGAGAATCCACAAAAATGTACGGTGATGTACCATCAAGAGGACTGAATGCCAGGTTGCTGATGACAATCTGGGCTTCCCCCATTCTCCTAACCAGGAACAGGACTGGCTGAGCCTGCAGGTCCGGTAAGGTCATTCCAGGAGTTTATACTGGATGGCTGCTCTGGGTTGGAAAACAAGCAGGCTAGTAAACACTCTCATCTAGAAAATACTAGAGGGCAACAGCCATGTATGTACATGGATGGTGACAACCATTCAGGCCACCGTTTTCAGATCTCCAACGTGGTTTGGTATGGCTGCTGGAGGCACAGAACTTCACATTTGTGAGGCCAGTGGGTGATCATCGGTAGAGCTACAGGTTATTGAAATACCCTTTGTTCACATAAACTAAAGTTGGGTCTCACTGTTAACAAATATGTTTATAGAATAGTATCTTTGATCAAACATTTGACAGTGGGGTGCATTATTAAGTCTTCACTGTTTGCAACTGTATACCTATATCACCTTGAGGACCCATAGAATACATTGATGGGGAAAATGATAAACAAATTAACAAAGCATTAATTCACAAACACAAGAGGCTGTTCCAGTGAGGACTCCACTGTATGAATGCTGTGACTGTTCCCTTGTTGAGGCACTTTTCCTGTGAGAATTTCCATTTCCTGCCCACAACTAGTTAGCAATGTTGATGGCTCTTCACTGAGCTAATTAAGGAATAATCAGGAAAATGCATTTTTCCACAACTTTGTGCTCCTAACATGCTGCAAACCAAATTTTCCTGGAAATAACACACTAATATTTACGTCATTAAGAAAAAATAATCTTCCAACTTGTCCCACCTTCCCCTTCGCCCAGGTCCGCCTGTCTGTCCTCTATGTCTGTGTCTCTATTGTCGCCCTAGAAATAGGTTCTTCTGCTAGAAAGCACAGGGAGCTCAGCTCAGAGCTCTGTGGTCACCTCAAGGGGTGGGAACAGGGGATGGGAGGGAGGGGATATATGTATACATGTTGTACAGCGGAAACAAACACACTGCAAAAGCAACTATATTCCAATAAGTGAAAGCGCCCCATGAGCATATTTCCTCCTTAAGGTAGTGATGACCAAGCCCCACAGAAAGCAACAACTTGAGGCTGTGGAACAGTTTTTAGAAACTCAGAATGCTTGGATAAACTTCGCGTGTCCTGATCTTAAAATACAGGAAAAAATGGAGCAGAGAAGACTGCACAGAACTCTTGCTTTCATACGAAGAACCTAAGCTGCTCCATTTTGTTAAAAACTCCATTTTGTAAGGTTCCGGGAAAAGAGCCTTTGGAAATCCCCTAACCTCACACCACGCACGAGCCAATCGGACCCCAGACCAAAGTCTCCTGACTTAACGCTCAGGAACTTGTGGTCTACCTAGACAATAGGGACCAATCAAGAACCAACACACAACCCTTCGAAAGAAAGTGACCAATCAGACATCCCCCTACCTAGAAATCCTTTTTTCCCATGTATACTCCCTATATAAGCAATGTAATCCAAAACCCAGGGCTCCTCCATATAGCCGCTGCGTCAGTAATGGTGGAAGCCCCAGCTCGAGCTTGGTAATAAAAATTCTCTTGCTTTTGCATCGGATATCGGCTCCCTGGTGGTCATTGGGAGATTTTGCGACTTGGGCATAACACATAATCATTCTTTATTTATCAAATAGGAAATGCTTAGCTGAAGTATAGGGGAAATACTTAATATAATACTTAAAAGCTAATTAAAAAGCAATTCCTAAGCTTGTGTAATAATAGAAAAAATACACTAATAAAGGACATAGATAGGATAATGATTATGACTAAGAAACCCTAGGGAGACAGTGTACTCCAAAGGGCTATGAATGAAGGTGATAATGAATCCTTCCTTTTCTTTTGTTCTAAAAATAATGCTGATCACTTTTTAGATAATATGAAATGACTAAAAAACTACTGTAGAAACTTCAGAAATTATAGAAATTTGTAAAGAAAAACATTACCTGAAAGCCAGAGAAAACCATTTCTGTAATTTCATTCTCTTGTATGTTTCCATTCCATTTTTTAGTGCCCTGTGTTACATCACTAAATCCATTCAAATCCTGAGTGTTAATGAATATATAATTTCATCATTATATGCCCTATATATCTGGATACTTAAAATATTCAAAACATTGATTTAGATTTATAGAAGGGAGTTAAGGATTTTGGTATGTTTCCTTTTCATTGTGACATTCAGAATTTTTCAATTTTTTTTGAAAGATATATTTGCTTCTCAAATGACCTTTGCTTTTCATATTTGGGTGCACATTTTATTTGCATGGTACAATAAGGAAAACAGATTCCACTGGAATCCAAGGAGGGAGACTTGAAATGAATAGTACTTATTTTGCTTCACAAAAATATCACTTACGCATGAGTTTTAGAAAAAGAACTTTTCCTGGAATTTTACTTCGGTGAAATGATTGACTAGATACAATTTTTTCTTAGCAGAATCTTAGAACTGTACCGTTCATAGAAGAAAAGGTAGTTAAACCATGATATTGGTCCTTAGAAAAACATAAGGACTGATATTAGTGTATATATATCACTGCTTGTGTATATTAGTATATTGCATATAATATATGTATTACACATACTGTGGATAGTATAAAGTATTGACATTAGTGTATATGTGAAAAATTTGTCTTTTTAGATATCTTCAAAATATCAAAAAATTACTATACATTCAAACAGTCAAAACTCTTTCGCAATCAGTACTTGTTATATGCTTAAAGAACTTTTATTTTCTGTTGGTTAACATTTCATTTACATGATAACTCTATGCAAATATCAATTAAATTTTGCATACCGGTTTTATATATGTATTTCCTCTCTGTATATTGCAACTAGTGCCTATTAGTTTTCCAAATAATTGTATTTTCTCTTGGTCAACTTTTTACATATTCTATTCAAATATCAATTGTATTTTCTATGCCATATATATATATACACACAAATTTAGATAATCTTGTTTTGGTTTAATTAGATGAAGACTTTCTTACTGAGATGGCGCTATATTTTCAAAGTAGAGCTATATTAAAGCATAAACATAAACTAAAAAAAAAAAAATTAGATGGCTATCTTAAATACAAATGGCCGTGAAGATGATGTTTATTTCAGTGGCTCAGAGACAGAACTGTTGTAAAGCTGGGTTTTTCCCCCCAGTGTCTGTGGCAGTGTGATTGGCAGACAAGCACGTATAGCATCTGCTTGATGATACTGCCCCAGAGCGACTGATGGATGTAATTATGATTTCTAGATGCAAAAATGCTCTAGAGATTATCTGTTAAGGAAAGACAAAGTGTGTATTTGTATCCTTACCCGATACAACCTTGGTTTGAATTTTAGATTTCTTAGATGCGTTAAAATAAAATAAGATGGAAACAAGATTTCAAAATTCCCCGAGCAACTAAACCATTTAAGCAAAACCTAGCTCATTTCATGAACATGAGTGAAACTTAGGTTATTTCTTGTAAATATCTCTGATAGTTGTGTTTTTTTTTTTTTTAAACTTACGTTCCTAAAATAATCACTTATCAATCTCTACCATCTCAAAGTCTGACTATAAAAATAAATCATTGTAAGGCTGGGCAATTTCCTCATTTTCACATTATATGTCAGTCTGTGACATCATACCTCTGAGCTTCATGCCAGTTTTGGGATGTCATTTTTCTGTTCATGAACAATTTATTTCTCGCAGGGCAAACTATTCATATATCTGAACTTTTATTTTGTTATATTTTCACTGGAAAACTCCAGTCTTACTGATTGGTCTGATTCTTTGGCCTCAGGTCCGAGACTTTTACAAAAATTTATTTTGTTGAGTCCTTTTGGCTATTTAACTGTCAGACTTTCTCTATTTAAATGTCTGCAAACCTACAGAAGACTGACAGTAAGTAACTGAATTGAGAAAAAGGGAGGCTGTTTGCAGATTGAATAAAAAAATAAAAAGAAAAACAGCTTCTTATTTGGGAGAAAATTTCAGTGATAAAATACTATCAGTGATGTTTTGAACCCTAAATTCTCTAGCTAGCTGCAGAAAATCACGTGTAAAGATGAGATGGTCAGCAAAGGAGGTCTTTCAGCACATTGCTAAAAACCGTCCCAGAGGAGTATAATTTTAAATGATCCTCTAATGTGACAAGTACATTTTTAAATGGTTTTCTCATCCTGAATCCATAAAACATAAGTCAGAGAGTGTCATAATAAATACAGGCTAAGCAAGAATTGATTTCCCAGGTGCACAGAGTTTTATTGAATAGGAAATGTTTTACATCAGTGTCAAAATCCCCAGTGCTCCTGCTTCACTTATATCCACATCCACGGGGAATAAAAACATTCTTTTCATTCATATGATCATCCATCAAAGCATTGATGGTCTATCAGCAGCAAAGATTTTAATGGTAGAAAGCCCCAAGTTTAATACTGATAACTGCTGAATTTTCAATGTTGGGCTTTTTAATCACAGACCAAAATGTAATTAGAAACTTTAATCAGATTAAAAAGTAGTAAACAGAGGCTACAGTCTCAAAATGTATTTTGCTGGAATGCTTTTTTTAAAGAATAAAAAGTGCTATAATTTCTTTACAATGTCATTAGTTCTTGCTGTACAGTGACGTGAATCAGTTATATGTATACATACATCCCCTCCCTATGGGCCTCACTCCTACCCCCCAGCCCCACCTATTAAGAGGATTAATAACCAATAACTTCATAATCTCATATCTTAATTCAATTCATATGCTCACATCAAAGTCTGCTTTTAGAGCCTCAAAACTAACAAAATTTGTTCATGTTTAGTGATAAACCATATTTGCCCATAAATTATAACTTTATTTTTTTAGGGATTTTAGAAATCCTTCAAATTATGACTTTTGTGGAAAAGTAAATGAGTTGATTTTTTACCCTGTACTGAAAATCTTGCTTCTTATGGATCACCACAAGTTAACATAGAATGAAACAGAATGCACACTGCATTGCACACAGCGAAACTAACAGTGTTTCTGTACGGAGAACAGTGATTTTGGAGGAGGGTATGTGTCTGTGTGTTGGGGAGGGATTGGGTAGATGAGAAGGGTCACACTTCCCTCGGTGGTTCTAAGAATCTTTGTGGCATAAAGAAGTGGAAGCAATCTAAATGTTTGTCAGCAGAGGAATGGATAAAGATGTAGTCCATATATACAGTGGAACGTAACTGAGGCGTTAAAAAGAATGAAATGTGACATTTGTAGCAACATGGATGGACCTAGAGATTGTCATACTGTGTGAAGTAAGAGTAAGAGAGATACCCTCTGTGGATTCTAAGGAGAAATGATACAAATGAACTTATTTACAACATAAATAGACTCACAGACGTAGAGAATGAACTTACAGTTGCCCGGGGTAGGGTTGGGGAGGGGGAGGGATAGTTAGGGAATTTGGGATGGACGTGAACACACTGCTATATTTTAAATGGATAACCAGCAACTACCTACTGTACAATATGGGGAACTCTGCTCGGTGTTATCTGACAGCCTAGATGGGAGGGGAGTTTGTGGAAGAATGGATACATCTATATGTATAGCTGAGTTCCTTCCCTGTTCACATGAAACTTATCACATTGTTAATTGGCCATATACCGATATAAAATAAAGAGTAAAAAAAAATCTTTGTGGTATATATTAAGGTAGGGGAAAAATACCTTCTGATGCTCTAGGTCAATGATGTTAGAGAACTGGACCAAATAAGTTTTTTTTTTTTAATTCAAGGATTTTTGAAAACCATTTTGTCCCTAAGAACTGGCAAGAATGGTTTCTATTCTCTGCTAGGACATTGACTTGGTTATGGAATCTGTTTTCTTAAAGACTGAAAACTTCCCAAAGCCTCACTCTGGAAGCACTGCCTACAACAGGGAATGGTATTAACCATGAAGCATGGAGACAGGTGTTCACACAGAGAAGCTGACAGTATCCATGGTCAGGACTGGACAGTGTTTGCCTTGCCAGCAGCTGTGGAGACCATCAGTTCCCTCACAAAGAGCATCAGTTTGGTTCAAGAAAGGTTCACGGCAAAGAATCAATTTTTTCTGGTATGTTCTCGAACAGAAGAGATGGTTCCCATACACTATGCAGAACAGAGGAAGCACCCAAACTCAGTAACTAAATTATTTCCCTAAAGAGGTTAGAGTGTTTTCAAATTTCCCTTTAAGTGGTCAGCCGTTTGAAGACAGTCTCTGGGTCTCGCTCACAATGCCGTGTTGGCGGTAGTCTAGTTAGCGTGCTTTCTGACTTGGAGCAGGCCTTGCATGATCATGTTGGAGTGAACACATGTGCAGTCCACAGCAATGTTCAAATTCATATGGGAGATGAAGGCTTGGATCTTGACCTGAGGCATCGCTGACAAGTCAGCCTCAATTCAAATGAGCCTTGATAATCCCCTATGTGAAATCCAGACTGTTCACAGTAAATCGTGATGCATCTGCACTAGAAAACACAAGCATACACACACTCACAATGTGACTCCCTCAGTTTGCTTTATTGCTGCCCCTGGTGGCTCAGCGGTAAGGAATACGCTTGCTATGCAGCAGACACAGGAGACACGGATTCGTTCCCTGGGTTGGAAAGACCTCCTGGAGAAGGAAATGACCATCCATTCTTGCCTGGAGAATCCCATGGACAGAGGTGCCTGGTGGCCTATAGTCCATGGGGTCACAAAGAGTGGGACGTGGCTGAAGTGACTTAGCAACACTTGAAGCACAATTTCATAGGTATTTACAGACAGACTCAGTATTATTGGATGCAGACAGAGGACGTCAATGATGAATTAGAATATATTAAGAATACTATCATGTGATGTAATTGCCTTCATTTGCAGTGTAGCAGACATGCGCCTGTGTCCTTGATGGAGGCCTTCCCTCCCTGAGAAAGAAATGACTCTTCATCTTCAAGGAATCGACTCTAGAGACAATGCTTATACTATGTGGGTTTCAGACCTGGTCAGGTGCTCTGGGGATCCCCAGAAGCAATAAGCCTATACAGATTCCCCATCCACAGACTGTTCAAGAACTGGAGGAAAAGATCTTTTGCCAGGTGGCTGGAAAGCAGAGAAAGCTGTTCTAAGCCAAGAAAACAAAGTAATTATGCCACAAGAGACAGAAATTCGAAATCAGGAGACTAGAAAAACAGAGGGGGCCTTTCCTTACCGCATCTGTGTGAAATTTCTCTACATTTGATCATGCATCTCCCTTGGCCCACTCAAGAAAAATTTCTGGTAGTCTGTCCGTCTGTCCATCTGTCCATCTATCTGCTGCTGCTGCTGCTAAGTTGCTTCAGTCATGTCTGACTCTGTGTGACTGTTGAACCCAACGGTTCCTCGCCGTGAATCCATCGCCCCAAAGACCACCGAGACCAGGTTTCGATGCAAACAGCAAGAGGATTTTATTGTACCGGCGCGCCGGGGTTCCCTCTCCTTAAGTAAGGAGCGAGAACCCTGAGTGTTGTTACATGGCAGCTTTTAAGCACAAGCAAGCGGAAACANCTGTTGAACCCAACGGTTCCTCGCCGTGAATCCATCGCCCCAAAGACCACCGAGACCAGGTTTCGATGCAAACAGCAAGAGGATTTTATTGTACCGGCGTGCCGGGGTTCCCTCTCCTTAAGTAAGGAGCGAGAACCCTGAGTGTTGTTACATGGCAGCTTTTAAGCACAAGCAAGCGGAAACAGTTTGATTGGTTATAGGTGTTGACCTTTTTAAGGACTGGTTCATTGATAACAGGTTACAACTGTGGCGGGCAGTTTCTCGGAACAACAGCTCTTCTGGAAAAGTCCCGAGGAAGTTTCATAGGTTACAGAGATATACGTGAGCTCGGGATGGGGTGCCTATGCATAGTCCTTTCCCAGTTACAGCTGAGAGGGTAAGTTTGGTTGCCCCCTCGTTTTGCCACCTACAGGTTGTATGGGGCTGAGAAATGTAATCAGAGATAAACAGGCCATGTTTCCATGAGTCAGAGATAACCCTGGGCAGTTTGGAAAGTCTTAAACTAAAAAACACATTCTTACATGACCCCATAGATAGCAGCCCACCATGCTCCCCCATCCCTGGGATTCTCCAGGCAAGAACACTGGAGTGGGTTGCCATTTCCTTCTCCGTCCATCTGTCTACATCTATGCTTACGTTGCTTCCCAGGTGGCGCTGGTGGTAAAGAACCCGCCTGCCAATGTAGGAGATGTGAGACTGGAGTTCGATCCCTGGGTTAGGAAGATCCCTTGGAGTGGGAAATGGTAGCCCACTTCAGTATTCTTGTCTGGAGACTCCCATGGGCAAAGGAGCCTGGCGGGCTATAGTCCATGGGGTCACAAAGAGTCAGACATGCCTGAGAACACAGGCATGCTTAAGCTAAAAGACTACGTCCTTGTAAGCAAAGGGTGCTGGTTAACCAAATGACCCATGCAGATTCTTAAACTAGGAATTCTGATGATACTGGCTAATTTCCATAAAGTATGGATTCCCCTGGAGGACTACCTAGGAAATTTTGGAAACAGTATTTTAAATTTATAGAGACCCTGATGAACTCTAATTATCTACTGTTATTTTGCTATAGATAAAATACATGTGAAAATGTAATTGCTGAGTAAAATATCTCATTACTAAGATTTGAGAAATAATGGTAAGGTCAGAATTATCTGGAGGATTGACAGTATTAAAGACTGGCTTAAACTGGACCTAGGTCCAATCTGAAATAATGAAAAAATATGCCTTCCAGACTTATATCCAGTTTGCAGAGAATGCTAGAAAAATTGAAAGGCTTTATGTGAGTGGACACCGCTGGAAGACACACTGTCTTCCAATGTGGTCGGTGGAAGCCAGTTAGATTACTGTGAGAAAGTTGAAAAGTTACTTAGGTTTTCCTATAGAAAAAGAAGAGAATTGAAGAGCTGAACACAATCATACCAAAAGGACAGATTACAAAGAATGACCTTAAGTTTGTTCTTTCTGATAATGACATTATTCTGCACCTTGCTGGTTACCTTGAACATTAACATTCAAACCATTTAATCAAAACATAGCCATCCTGGCCTCCAGATGGTTTCCATTTTCTCTTATATCTTCATCTTGCTTTTCCTCCTCCTCTTCTTCCCTCCCTTTATTCCTTCTTTCTTTCAATCTAAGGCTTAATCGTTATTAAAATCATATATGTGCAGTTATACTCTATGGACAGGTGTGCTGCAGCTTCTGAGGTTGCAAAGAGTTGGACATGACTTAGCGAATGAACAACAACAGGTAGCTTAAAGAGAAAATAGTGAGGCTTCCTCGGTGGCTCAGTGGGTAAACGACCCACCTGCCAGTGCAGGAGACACAAGAGATTCGGATTTGATCCCTGGGTCGGGAAGATCCCCTGGAGGAGGAAATGGCAACCCACTCCAGTGTTCTTGCCTGGAGAATTCCATGGACAGAGGAGCCTGATAAGCTACAGTCTGTAGGCTTGCAAAAAGTCAGACACGGCTAAGTGACTAAACCTTCAAGCATAGAAAAAAAAAAAAAAATCAATTCAGAGTCTTTCTGAACTGATTCAAAAGAAAAAGCCAGTTCAGAGCCTTTCTATCTTTTTTCCCCTGAAGCAATGCTTTTCAGCTCTTCTGGTTGAAAATTGTGTATTTTATCTCCATAGCTCAACAAAGCTACTTGACTATTCTTGATTTTTTCAGTTCTGTGTGTTGGTTTCAGACTGTAAAAGATAAGTATTTAGCTTTCATCCTTCTTGTCTCTCTTCCCCACCCCACACATGTCTCATCCCATTGGTTTTCATAAAGTTGTAGCATCATTTTATTTACAGCCCTTTGTGTTTACATCATCAGCATGTTGTAAATAAAGTCTTGGAGTAAACTAGTGTTCTCTTGTCTAGAGTTTTTCAAAAATAATTTTTGTTCACATAAGAGCATAAGTGGGTTTCCCTGGTGGCTCACACAGTAAAGAATGTGCCCTCAGTGCAGGAGACCAAGGNAAAAAAAAAAAAAATCAATTCAGAGTCTTTCTGAACTGATTCAAAAGAAAAAGCCAGTTCAGAGCCTTTCTATCTTTTTTCCCCTGAAGCAATGCTTTTCAGCTCTTCTGGTTGAAAATTGTGTATTTTATCTCCATAGCTCAACAAAGCTACTTGACTATTCTTGATTTTTTCAGTTCTGTGTGTTGGTTTCAGACTGTAAAAGATAAGTATTTAGCTTTCATCCTTCTTGTCTCTCTTCCCCACCCCACACATGTCTCATCCCATTGGTTTTCATAAAGTTGTAGCATCATTTTATTTACAGCCCTTTGTGTTTACATCATCAGCATGTTGTAAATAAAGTCTTGGAGTAAACTAGTGTTCTCTTGTCTAGAGTTTTTCAAAAATAATTTTTGTTCACATAAGAGCATAAGTGGGTTTCCCTGGTGGCTCACACAGTAAAGAATGTGCCCTCAGTGCAGGAGACCAAGGTTCGATCCCTGGTTCTGGAAGATCCCTTGGAGAAGGGAATGGCAACCCAATCCAATAATCTTGCCTGGAGAATTCCACGGACAGAGGATGCTGGCAGACTATGGTCCCTGGGTTTATGAAGAGTCAGGGACAACTGAGGGACTAACACTTTATTCAAAAGCATAAGAATATTTTCTTGTTCAGCCTAAAACTCTTTGTCAGTTGTCTACATCTTCTCCCCATCAAACTGATCTTGAAGAAGCCTCTTACCAAGTCCACCTACCTCCACCACGTGACCTGGTTCCTCTGATACCCATTGCACCCTGTCCTCTGGGCATCTCCCTTCACTCTCACCCTGGGGATTTCTTTTGACTGCCTCCTCAGTGCACTCTCCTGTTCAGAGAGTTCATGCATTCCATTTTTCTGACTTATCTTCCTAGTTTCAGAGGGGCACATAATCCAGCAGCTTTCTGGAACACTGTGAAAAATAGCTGAGAATTTGTGGGTCTGAAAATGTGTTTATCTTACCCTTAGGGCTGACAGGTAATTGGCATAGAATTTTACGTGGGCGATGACTCTTCTTTAGAATGATCTTGTAGTTTGCAATGTTGTTCTTGACAAATCTAGAAGTCTCTCCGAGTCCTTCAGATGTGATCCATTTACTTCCTTCAATGAAACCTGATAGAATTTTCTCTTTGTCTCTTCTGTTATGTTAAGATGATGTACCTTGGAGTGACTCTCTGTCCATTTACTGTCTTGAGTGTTTGTTTGGAAATTTGGACTATTCTCATTGTGTTTTATCCCCTTATTTTCTTTTTTCCTTCTTGCTCTAACTTTTTGGGATATTTAATCTTTTTTTTCCCTAAAATGTCCATTGAGTTTCCCATTTTAGATATTATTTTTTAAATTTCTAGGATATTCTTTTTATTCTCTGAACATTTTTTTTAATTGCTTTCACAGCCTCCCTTGACTTTTTTCTTTTTTAAAGTTTTGATTGGAGGATATTGTGTTGGCTTCTGCTATACAATGATGTGAATCAGCCACAGGTACATGCATGTCCCCTCCCTCCCGGAACTCCCACAAACCCCTTCCCACCCTATCCCACCCCTCTAGGTTGTCATAGCGCTGAACCCCCGGTGCTATGCAGCAACTTCCCATTAGCTACCTATTGTACACATTCTAGTATGTATAGGCCACTGCTATTCTCTCAGTTCATCCCACCCGCTCTTTCCCCCTCTGTGTCCAAAGTTTGTTCTCTATGTCTTTGTCTCTATTCCTGCCCTGAATGTAGTTTCATCTGTACAGTTTTTCTAGACTCCATATATCTGTGTACAAAACTTGCTTTTCTCTTTTTTACTTACTTCACTCTGTATAACAGGTTCTAGGTTCAGCCACCTTGTCAGAACTGACTGGAATGTGTTCCTTTATATGGGTGAGTAATACTCCATTGTGTGTGTGTCTATAATATATATACCACAAGTTCTTTTTCCATCTGCTGATGGACATCTAAAACTAACCAATCTAATCACATGAACCACAGCCTTGTCTAACTCAATGAAACTATAAGCCATGCTGTGTAGGGCCACCCAAGATGGACGGGTCATGGTGGAGAGTTCTGATAAAATGTGGTCCACTGGAGAAGGGAATGGCAAACCACTTCAGTATTCTTGCCTTGAGAACCCCATGAACAGTATGAAAAGACAAAAAGGAAACTGAGAGATGAACTCTCCAGGTTGGTAGGTGCCCAGTAGTCTACTGGAGATCAGCGGAGAAATAACTCCAGAAAGAATGAAAAGATGGAGCCAAAGCAAACAAAACAAAACAAAAAAACACCCAGTTGTTTATGTGAATGGTGATGGAAGCAAGGTCTGATGTTGTAAAGAACAATATTGCATAGGAACCTGGAATGTTAGGTCCATGAATCAAGGTAAATTGGAAATGGTCAAACAGGAGATGGCAAGAGTGAACATCAACATTTTAGGAATCAGCAAACTAAAATGTAATGGAATGGGTGACTTTAACTCAGATTACCATTATGTCTACTACTGTGGGCAAGAATCCCTGAGAAGAAACAGACTAGCCATCATAGTCAACAAAAGAGTCTGAAATGCAGTACTTGTATGCAATCTCAAAAATGACAGAATGATCTCTGTTCCTTTCCAAGGAAAACCATTCAACATCACAGGAATCCCAAGTTTATGCCCCAACAAGTAATGCTGAAGAAGCTGAAGTTGAACAGTTCTGTGAAGACCTACAAGACCTTTTAGAACTAACACCTNCAACAAAGGTCCATCTAGTCAAAGCTATGGTATTTCCAGTAGTCATGTATGTATGTGAGGGTTGGACCATAAAGAAAGCTGAGTGCCAAAGAATTGATGCTTTTGAACTGTGGTACTGGAGAAGACTCTTGAGAGTCCCTTGGATTGCAAGGAGATCCAACCAGTCCATACTAAAGGAAATTCGTCCTGAATATTCATTGGAAAAACTGATGTTGAAGCTGAAACTCTAATACTTTGGCCACCTGATGTAAATAGCTGACTCATTTGAAAAGTCCTTGATGCTAGGAAAGATCATAGGTGGGAGGAGAAGGGGACGACAAAGAATGTGTGGTTGAATGGCATCATCACATCAATGGACATGAGTTTGAGTAAACTCCAGGAGTTGGTGATAAATAGGAAAGCCTGGCATGCTGTAGCCCCTGGAGTCGAAAAGAGCTGGACACAACTGAGCAATTGAACTGACTGACTGATGAACATCTAGGTTGCTTCTGTGTCCTAGCTATTGTAAATAGTACTGCTATCACCATTTGGGTACATGTGTGTTTTTCAATTATGGTTTTCTCAATGTAGATGNAGGAAAGCCTGGCATGCTGTAGCCCCTGGAGTCGAAAAGAGCTGGACACAACTGAGCAATTGAACTGACTGACTGATGAACATCTAGGTTGCTTCTGTGTCCTAGCTATTGTAAATAGTACTGCTATCACCATTTGGGTACATGTGTGTTTTTCAATTATGGTTTTCTCAATGTAGATGCCCAATAGTGGGACTGCTGAGTTATATGGTAGTTTTAGCTACCATAGCTAGCTGTTTTTTTTTTTTTTTAAGTAATCTGCATACTCTTCTCCATAATGGCTGTATCAATTTATATTCCCACCAACAGTGCAAGAATGTTCTCTTCTCCACATCCTCTGCAGCATGTATTGTTTGTAGATTTTTTGATGGTTATTCTGACCGGTGTGAGGTGATACCTCATTGTAGTTTTGATTTGCATTTCTCCTATCATGAATGAGGTTGAAGGTCTTTTCCTGTGTTTGTTGACTATGTGTATGTCTTTGGAGAACTGTCTGTTTAGGTCTTCCACTCCTTGATTGGGTTGTTTTTTTTTTACTGCTATTGAGCTTGAGGTGCATAAAGTGCTTGTATATTTTGGAGATTAATCCTTTGTCAGTTGTTTCATTTGTAATTAATTTCTTCCACTGTGAGGGTTTTCTTTTCATCTTGTTTATAGTTTCCTTTGCTATGCAAAAGCTTTTAAGTTTAATTAGGTCCCACTTGTTTATCTTTGTTTTAATTTCCATTACTCTGGGAGGTGGGTGAGAGAGGATCTTGCTGTGACTTATGTCAAGGGTTGTTTTGCCTATATTTCCCTCTAAGAGTTTCATAGTTTCTGGCCTTACATTTAGGTCTTTAATCCATTTTGAGTTTATCTTTGTGTGTGGTGTTAGGAAGTATTCTAATTTCCTTCTTTAAACGTTGACATCTTTTTTATGGCATGTGTTCTTGTATATGCAATATCTTTTCTTACCTCTTCTTTGAAGATATGAGATTGTTTTTAGTTTTTTTCCTCTGGATTCAGTCATTTCAGTCACTCAGTTGTGTCCTACTCTTTGTGACCCCATAGACTGCAGCATGCCAGGCCTCCCTGTCCATCACTAACTCCCAGAGTTTGCTTAAACTCATGTCTATCGAGTAAGTGATGTCATCCACCCATCTCATCCTCTGCCATCCCCTTCTTCTCCTGCCTTCGATCTTTCCCAGCATCAGAGTCTTTTCCAATGAGTCAGTTCTTCACATCAGGTGGCCAAAGTATTGGAGCTTCACATCAGTCCTTCCAGTGAATATTCAGGACTGATTTCCTTCAAGACCGATTGGTTGGATCTCCTTGCTGTCCAAGGGACTCTCAAGAGTCCTTACCAACACCACAGTTCAAAAGCATCAATTCTTCGGCACTCAGATTTCTTTAGAAAATATATCGTTTTAGTTTTCCTTTGATCTCGACCTTTCATGCTAGAGACGTCCTGTGAATTTCTGCCATTCTTGCGTGTCTGCTAATGTTTAACAGAGGGTGAATGGAAGCTCTGAGCAAGTGGGTGGGGCTTTTCAACTTTAAGCTTCACTATAAACTATCTGTCTCTCTTGTTTATGGGGTGAGATAGTGACATGAATGTTTTTAAGTCCCTTCCTGGATATGTTGGGTTTTCCAGAGATGAGTCATACTTCTTTTGTCGGAAGGACAATGTGCTGATGATCAGAGTTCTGGGAACCTCACAGATAGGCCAGCTGAGGTTGTCAGCCTTCAGTGGGTGTACCTTTATCTTATGTATCTGTCTTCAGTACATTTCCCTACCTTGAACTCTGCCTGATGCCCACCAATCCATAGATCTTCTGTGATACTGTTGTCAGGGAAATAATATTTAGCCACAGTTATAGTTGAGAGCAGTAGAATGGAATTCAGGAGGGACTCCAGGGGACTGATTTTATTGTTGTTATTCAGTCGCTAAGCCATGTCCAACTCTTTGTGACCCCATGGACTGCAGCACACCAGGCTTTGTTGTCCTTGACTATCTCTTGGGAGTTTGCTCAAGTTCATGTCCATTGAGTGGGTGATGCCATCCTCATTTTATATTCTGCCTTATTTCAATCTCTGTCTCCTTTATCATCATCTTCAAAGAGACCTCCAAGTTTCTGATTTCAGAGACTTTTGAACATTCTGTAGTAACATACCAGGTTGCTTCTTGGCTTTCCCAACTTCTAGTTTACAGTTTACTTTCCAGGGTCCCTGGTGGTTCACATGGTAAAGAATCCACCTGAAATGCAAAAGACCTGGGCTCCATCTCTGGGTTGGGAAGACCACATGGAGAAGGGAATGGCTACCCACTCCAGTGTTCTTGCCTGAAGAATTCCATGGACAGAGGAGCCCAGATGGGTATGGTTCATGGGGTCGCAAACAACTGAGTGACTAACACTTACTTTCCTTTTCTGGAGTCCAGATTCTGTTACCACTAATTTATTTGTTCCCAGATTCCACATTTTTGTTGTTATTGTTGTTTCATAAGACTTTGTCAGCTCGTGGCTAAAATATTTCTGTGTAGAGTTTATGTGAGGTGTATGGACAACCAAGAAAAATGCACTGCCTGAATTCAATTTGTCATATCTCCTTTTACTCCTCACTTCTTAAATCTTAAATATTTTTTGACACACAGGACATATCTGGGTTTTGTGTTTCAACACAATCTGATGGTCTCTTCCTTGATAAGAATATCCAACCATTTACATTCAGTGTAATGATGGAATCTATGTTCAGTATTTATTTTCATAGTTTTGTTTGCTGGTTTGAATAGTTTACTGTTTATCCCACTTTACTTTTTGTTAATAGTTGTGTGATGCTGGGAAAGATTGAAGGCAGGAGCAGAAGGGGACAATAGAGGATAAGATGGTTGGATGGCATCACCAACTCAATGGACGTGAGTTTGAGCAAGCTCCGGGAGTTGGTGATGGACAGGGAAGCCATCACCTCTAAGGGCCTCATTTTATTGTTGTTGTTCAGTGGCTAAGTCATGTCCAACTCTTTGCAACCCCACAGTCATGTCCAACTCTTTGCAACCCCACGGACTGCAGCACACCAGGCTTTGTTGTTCTCTACTCTCTCTTGGGAGTTTGCTCAAATTAATGTCCATTGTGTGCTGCAGTCCATGGGGTTGCAAAGAGTCAGACACGACTGAGCAACTGAACTGAACTATACTTTTTGATTACACTATCTCCTGATTATCTTTCCCTACTCTATTAAGCAGAATAATCTGTTGTCTGTGAGGGAGTTAACTGTTTGTCCCTGGTGGCTCAGATGGAAAAGAATTCGCCTGCAATATGGGAGACCTGGGTTTGATCCCTGGGTTGGGAAGATCCCACAGAGAAGGGAACAGCTACCCACTCCAGTATTCTTGCTTGGAGAATTCCATGGATAGAGGAGCCTGGTGAGCTATAGTCCATAGGATCGCAAAGAGTTAGACATGACTGAAGCCCCTGAGCACACACATTCTCTTTTTAGATAAAATTTGTGAGTGTGAATGATATGGGCTTCCCTGGTGGCTCAGACAGTGAATAATCTTCCTGCAACACAGGAGACCTGGGTTCGATCCTTGGGTTGGGAAGATCTCCTGGAGGAGGAAATGGCAACCCACTCCAGTATTCTTGCCTGGAGAATCCCATGGACAGAGGAACCTGGTGGGTTACAGTCCATGGGATCGCACAGATTCAGACATAACTGAAGTGACTTCACACACATGCATGTGAATGGTATACTTTCTGATGTAACTTGGTTATTCCAAATCACCTTTCGTTTCACAGGTGACGTTTATCTAGGTTTTAATATAGGAATCCCTGGTTTTAGGTTCTGATATTATTTTTTCTTTGTGTCTTTTTTTAGAAGTTTAAAATATTCTACCTTTATTTTTAGAATTCAAGAATATTATTAAGATTTTCTTGGATCATTTCTTCTCTTGCCAATCTAATAGGAAACTCAGAAAAAACAGAGTTTACTCCTTTTGTCCAAAGCCCTGTGGTGCTGGTGGTAAAGAACCCACCTGCCAGTGCAGTAGATGCAGAAGTGTGTTCAATCCCTGGGTCAGGAAGATCCTCTGGAGGAGGACATGGCAACCTAGTCCAGTATTCTTGCCTGGACAATCCCACGGACAGAGAACCTGGCAAGCTACAGTCCACAAGGGTCACACAAACTAGGCACAGTTGTTCCCCTAACACTTTCACACTTTTACTCCAAACTATCTCCACTAAATATACAGCTGCCATCTCAAACTCCAAATTTCTAAGAACTAGTAGGCTGATTTACTCTCTGATTAAAAAGTACTTATTTCTGTTTGAGACTAGTATTCATTCTTTGGCTTCTCCCTATTTTCTTTTCCTCACATCTAATCAGTCCCCTGGGGCCATCTTGACCTTCCTCCTCTTCTGCCTATTTCTTCTCATCTTTCTTCCTCCCTCCTTCCCTTTTCTTCAATTTTGCTTCAGCCACACTAGCTTCCACCTTCAATATTTCTTGCCTGAAATAGAGCTTTATACCAATATCCTTGTTTTCATTTTTCCTCATTCTATTCTTCCCTATTATATGGAACAAAATCTAATTGCCATATTTCACCATTCATTTTAACACATTGAATAACTCATTATTGCCTACTGAGTTACACTAAATGTCATTGGTATAACCGTGTATCTTCAGCTACAGTTTGACAGCAATGCCTTCCCAAGTCTTATCTTTCGTTTCTCCATTCCTTGGGCTCTGTTCTCCAGCCAAGTGGGATCTTTCATTCTACTCCATACATGCCAAGGATTCACCAGCTTTAGCTTGTCACCTCTGTACACAAATCTTAACTTTCAAAGGCCAGTTGTCTCTACTTATGCTTTGTAAATGACATTGTCTATACCAGTATTTTTTTCAAATTCCCCGTATATGGGTTAATATATGGTGTTTGTTTTTCTCTTTCTGACTTACTTCAGTCTGTATGACAGCTTCTAGGTCCATCCAGATCTGAACAAATGACCCGATTTTGTTCCTTTTTATGGCTAGGTAATACTGGATTGTGAGAACAAATGTCTGGATACCAAGGGGGAGAGGCAGGGAGATGGGCCAAGAGATTGGGACTGACTTACATACACTGCCATATACCAAAGAGATAACTGATGAGAACCTACTGTATAGCACAGGGAACTCAGTCCTCTGTGTTGTGACCAAACACAATTTTTGGTCACAGTTCTGTGGTGACCACAATTTTGTGGTGACCAAAATTGGAAGGAAATACAGAAAAGAGGGGACGTATGTATGCTTATAGCTGATTCACTTTCCTGCACAGTGGAAACTAGCACAACATTGCAAAGAATCTGTATTCTGATAAAAATTTTAAAAAAAGGCCAATTGGCTCTGTTCTATGTTCTCCCAAGTGTGCAGCATAACTTGGATTCTTAAGCCAATTTTTAAAAGGAGATTTTGCCTTACAGCAGAGAAATAAATATACCTATTTATATGTATCATCACAACTGATACACTGTATATTTGTCCAGTGTATCAGTCATTTATTTTTTACCTCTGCTTAGTGAAACATGTCAGAACTCTATACACAGTAGGTAATCAATGAACACTTTTGGAAACAGGAAAGTGCTCAGCGTCATGTGGGAGAGAGGATTTTAAGTTAAATAAAGTTGGGACTTTGATTTCTCGACTTTCTTGAGCTGTAAAGAACAGGGAGCCTGCGGTTTGTAGCTTTTTCTTTTTATTCTCTCCTCTAAGGAGATAGAAAAGATGGTTTTCTCTCAGAAATTGTAATACAGTCGAAAGTTCAGGGAACATTGCTGTAAAAGCAGTTACCTTCATGTGTTCACAGCCATTTCTCATTGTTTCATGACGCCTAGAATCTGATGTGTTGGTTGGAGGCCAGAAGAAATTTACCCAGTTAACAGTATACATGAGGTTGCAGTCCTCATGTGAAGGACTTGTGAAGCTTGTCACCACTCAGAGCAGGTTTCAGGTACCCCAGAAGCATCCATGGTTAGATCAAGTAGGGCATGCTAGATAGATAATAGGTTATGAGTAGACACCTGAGGTCCCAGGAAACATCCTTATAAACTAGAGCAAGCTATTGTACCCATTGGTGCCTCAGTTTCCTCACCTCTGAAATATAATAGGAAAAAGGAAACATAACTCCAAGTATTACTATTAGAGTTAAATCAAAAAAACATACACAAAAAGAGGATGGGTAGTATGATGGTCAACAACAGTGATCTGGCAATCAGAATTAGGTTAGAATCTTTAATTTGTTAATAACAGTGTAATTAGGAACACAGTTCCACCACCTTTCTGACCACCATTAGTCATACTGAACACTTACGGCATTTTGTACCTTATTCATAGCATCGATCAAATTCTAATTTCTTTTATATTTATTTGCACATTTATGTCCCCAATCAACTGTAATCTTTCCCTCCTTGAAGCTTTCTTTTAACACTTGGAGTGTTATTTGTGACATTTATTACATTCTAATTTCTTTTTCAGTTTTTTTTTTTTTTCTACACATTCATCTGCCTGGGTGGCTGGAATCTTGAAAGCAGGCTTTAAAAAACTTCATCTTTTATTCAATACCTAATACAGTGTCTTCCAAATAGTCACTACACAGAGAAGGATGGATAAATCAGGTCAAATTAAAATAAAGTGAACTTGGCAAAGTTAAGACCAGATGGCTGCATGCTCTGGACAAGGCTTTGGGAGACCCAGGGGTCACTCTCCTCTTGTGTGTTACTGGGGGATGGAGGTGTCTTGGTGCCCATCTACTCCTGGTCTAGGGGGCTGACTAAAAGAAGAGAAGGGAAGCACTCAAGAGAGAAAAGAGGTAACAAACTCAAAAGGGAAAGTGGACCAAGGCTGGATGAATGAGCCTATATATTCATTTTCTACCTATTCTATGTCAGGATAGAGAACTCAGAGGTATTTTTAAAATTTTTACCTTATATTGGGGCATTTGTTGTTGTTGTTTAGTTGCTAAGTCATGTCAGACTCCTTGTGACCCCATAACTGCCACCACCAGGCTCCTCTGTCCATGGAATTCTCCAGGCAGGGATATTGCAGTGGGGTGGCATTCCATTCTCCAGGGGATTTTCCCAGCACAGGGACTGAACCTGGGTCTCCTGCATTGCAGGTTGATTTTTTACCACCGAGCCACCAGGGAAGCCCATATTGAGATTAGGGGATTAATAAAGTTGTGATTGGGATATAGTTGACTAATAAAGTCGTGATAGGTTCAGGTGTACAGCGGAGTGATTCAGTTATATGTATGTGTGTGTGTATACATATTTTTTTTCAAATTTTTTCCCATTTAGGTTATTACAGAGTACTAAGCAGAGTTACCTGTGCTATACAGTCATTCTTTGTTGGATATTCCATTTTAAATACCTCTATATATACATGTCCATCCCAGACTCCTAATTTACCCCTCCCCTCCCCTTTCCCTGGTAACCATAAATTTGTTCTCTGTGAGTCTGTTTCTGTTTTAGAAGTAGGTTCATTTGTATTATTTTTTTAGATCCCATGTACAAATGATACGATATTTGCCTTTTCTGTCTGATTTACTTAGTGTGATAATCTCTAGTTGCATCCATGTTGCTGCAAATGGCATAATTGTATTCTTTTTAATGGATGATTAATAGCCCATTCTGTATATGCACCATGTCTTCATCCATTCATCTGTCAATGGACATTTAGGTTACTTCAGTATCTTGGCTATTCTGAATAGTGCTGCTATGAATGTTGGGATGTGTATATCTTTTTGAATTATGGTTTTCTCCAGATATATGCCCAGGAGTAGGATCACTGTATCACATGGTAGCTCTGATTTTAGCTTTTTAAGGACCCTCCATACTGTTCAAACAGATATTTTTGCTGTCTTCATTTTAGATATTCCATTCTCTTATGTGAACAAAATTTTTAATAACAAAAACAGTCAAATTGACGGATCACTTGTTTGAGGTTTCTCCAAAGTTGCCCAGATTGCAAAACTGTTTAAATAATTTATTATTTGGAAGTAAAGCAAAGTGAAATCCCGCTTTTCTCCCCTTCCTAAGTCTTCTCCATCTTTACCTTTCTGATGACATTTTCTGTTCAAGAGCTTGTTCAACAAAAAGAGTCAGGAGCACCCTCTCCTGACAAGGGCTGTGATGACAAGTGATGTCAGTAGAGGGTTGTGCAGTTGAAGTTATGTCTCTGCTGATAATAGACATGGGGTTGGATGGTGAGAAAGTCTTATAGAAAGTCTGCAAGGTCATCTGTTTTACACATGATAATATACATGTTCCAGTGTTATTCTCTCAAATCATCCCACCCTTGCCTTCCCTCACTGAGTCCAAAAGTCAGTTCTTTACATCTGTGTCTCCTTTGCTGCCTTGCATGTAGGATTGTCATTACCGTCTTGCTAAATTTCATATGTGTGTGTTCATATACAGTATTTGTCTTTTTCTGACTTACTTCACTCTGTATAACAGGCTCCATTTTCATCCACCTCATTAGGACTGACTCAATGTGTTCCTTTTAATAGCTGAGTAATATTCCATTCTGTATATGTACCACAACTTCCTTATCCATTCAGTGTTGATGTATGGCAAAACCCATCACAATATTGTAATTATCCTCCAATTAAAATTAATTTTTAAACCGTTTACACGGGGCCAGAGTTTGACTCAGGAACCTGAAGTAGAAGACTGAGTCTTCATCAAGGGAATAGTGTCTGTGACCATGTCCTGGAACAGGTTCTGATATTTGCAGAGACTTGAGAGTTCACTCAATAAACAGGAAGAGTATGGAATTCTCATTTAAAGGCCAGGAATAGGGAAAACTCTCATTCAACAAAATCTTCAATTTGGCTCCATTATATAACTACTGGAGAAAAGTTAGGTGGAGAGAGAAATTTTTTTAACTTCTGTAACAATCTTAAATGTGATGTTAGGGACTTCCTGGTGGCCCAGGATTTAGACTTCACTTTCCAATGTAGGGGTGCAGGTTTGACCCCCAATCTGGGAACTAAGATCCCACATACCTCGGGGCCAAAAAACCAAAACATAAAAACCCAAAGCAATACTGGAACAAATTCAATAGAGACTTTAAATGTGGTCCACAGCAAAAATAAATAAATATTGATATTAAAGTTTGATGAAAAGTCAACAGTATAATTCTGTCTTCCTGTGCTCACATGATACGAACTTTTGCTCTGTTAGCATAAACAGTATTTCCAGATGTGTTACCTACTAAATACAGCACTATAACCATAGAAGCTATAATCTGGGCTATCAGAAGCTACACAGAATTAAAAAACACAAACATTTAAAAACACTTTTTGGAGTGTTGTACAGTGTGATTTATTTTAAAAATCACCATTTGAAAATTTCAGTACACAAGGCAAGACTTTTCATGGTAATGAGTCACTGTCTCTGTTATTTATTGCCATTGTCATCAAGTTGTGTCAGACTCTTTTCAACCCCATAGATGGTAGCCCACCAGTGGGTTTTCCCCTGTCCATGGGTTTTCCCAGGCAAGAACACTGAACTGGGTTGCCATTTCCTTCTTCAGAGGCTCTTTCTGACCCAGGGATTGAAACTGAGTTTCCCGCATTGGCACACTGGTTCTTTATCACTGAGCCGCTAGCTGAGAAGCTCAATGAATCACTCCCCCCCATGGTTAAAAATAACACAAAACAAATCCTTTTAGTACTAGAAGTTTTCTCCCTTCCTTCATTTTCTTTAATCCTCTCTGTGCATTGCACATGAATTATTATATCATTTTAGGTAATTTTAGCAAAATTTATATGAACCATGAACAATCCTAGTATTTTCTTTTCAGTAAATGTGGACTAGAACATGAAGGATATCATAGTGCCTTTGAAAAATATATGCCCAGGGTAATGCCATGTTATTATGAAAGGAAAAGGTGACTTTGAAGAGGCCGGTGACACGTTTACAACTGCAGCCCAGAGGTGTCTCCTGGAAAGCAGGAATAATTGCCTGCACACAAGAGAGAGTTTTCTTTGCTCTTTCAGTGGCATCGTCATTTGACGAAAAGATTGCCTTTGACGTGTGCACCTCATAGTTTGGAAGACTAAGAAAGATGAAGCTCACACAGGAATTTGTATCCAAAGTATTGTGTGTGTATAGACATTCCAGGACATGGTTATGTTATCTGACAGTCATTCAAACTTGAAACTTCACCTCAGAGCTCAAACAACCAGACAGTAGAAAACAAAGCTTATAGAAGGTATCCAGAGCAGCCTCAAGAGTGTCAGACCTCAATAACCACAAAAATGAGATGAGGTTTTTTGAGATATGATAGTATTACATTAGCCTTAGACCTGACATTTTACACACTTGAAAGCCCATGACAAAGTTCCCAGTCAGTGGTTCTTTCTAAAGATATGAACGTACTGTTGGGGGAAAAACCCTCAATTTGCTATTTCAGAAAGAATGATGGGATTGACAGAAATGAAGAGACATCTATTTGTCCAAATAAGTGCCCAGGATGAATAGCGAAGTAGGGCTTCCGAGGTGGTGCAGTGGTAAAGGATCTGCATGCAGTGCAGGAATGCAGGAGATGGGGCTTTGATCCCTGAGTCGATAAGATCCCCTGGAGGAGGAAATGGCAACCCACTCCAGTACTCTTGCCTGGAGAATCCCGTGGACAGTGGAGCCTGGTTGGCTATAGTCCATGGGGTCACAAAAGAGTCAGACATGACCTAAATAAACAACAGCAGTTCTAGGACAGCATTACCTGTGAACATATGGACGTTTCTACCTGCAATTCACAGTGGACAGATGTACTGTCCATCAACCTGGCACCAAGGTGAGAGGATGTAGGACAGAGTACTGCTTTCCTGTGGACTGGACCACTGAAGGGGAACTGCTCTTATAATTCAGCCACAGTCTGCATTCATCTCTAAACCTCTTTGTAATTTCTAGTATCTTTCAGTTCAGTTCAGTCGCTCAGTGGTGTCCGACTATTTGTGACCCCATGAATCGCAGCACGCCAGGCCTCCCTGTCCATTACCAACCCCCAGAGTTCACTCAGACTCATGTCCATCGAGTCAGTGATACCATCCAGACATCTCATCCTCTGTTGTCCCTTTCTCCTCCTGCCCCCAATCCCTCCCAGCATCAGAGTCTTTTCCAATGAATCAACTCTTTGCATGAGGTGGCCAAAGTACTGGAGTTTCAGCTTTAGCATCATTCCTTCCAAAGAAATCTCAGGGCTAATCTCCTTCAGAATGGACTGGTTGGATCTCCCTGCAGTCCAAGGGACTCTCAAGAGTCTTCTCCAACACCACAGTTCAAAAGCATCAATTCTTCAGCACTCAGCCTTCTTCCTAGTCCAACTCTCCCATCCATACATGACTACTGGAAAAACCATAGCCTTGACTAGACGGACCTTAGTCGGCAAAGTAATGTCTCCGCTTTTGAATATACTATCTAGGTTGGTCATAACTTTCCTTCCAAGGAGTAAGCGTCTTTTAATTTCATGGCTGCAGTCACCATCTGCAGTGATTTTGGAGCCCCCCAAAATAAAGTCTGACACTTTTTCCACTGTTTCCCCATCTATTTCTCATGGAGTGATGGGACCAGATGCCATGATCTTTGTTTTCTGAATGTTGAGCTTTAAGCCAACTTTTTCACTCTCCTCTTTCACTTTCATCAAGAGGCTTTTTAGTTCCTCTTCACTTTCTGCCATAAGAGTGGTGCCATCTACATATCTGAGGTTATTGATATTTCTCCCGGCTAGTATCTTTAAACAATGTCATTTCTCTGCCTTGCTTTTCCTGACTTCTTACTTATAGTCTGAAGAGAGAGTTAAGATTTACTAAGCCATTCAAAAATGGATCCATTGGTAATTTGGATATTATTCAACAACAGATCAAAATGAACATTTATTTTAGGTGTAGAGCATGGGGAAAACCAATGAAATATACATGCAAATAATAGCAGTTATGAGGATCTTATATATAATTGTTTAATTCATACTTAGGTGTTCAGGAGGGCTTGTTCACCGTGATTTTCACTGTCCCATAGAAGAAATTCAGAGGGGTTTCTTCTTTGGTAAATGTATTATCAAAGAAAACATTGAACGGTTCCAGGGCATTCACTAGACCATGTCACTGGGCATTGGAACATGATTGAAAATAGGATAAATAGTTGTGATGAAGGCAAACTATGTCTGGAACATGACTAAAAACAGACAGTCAGTGGAACATGACTAAAAACAGACAGATGTCATGAAAGCAAACTATGCCTTGATTCCTTGCATGTTTTCTTTAGAATCTCCTTTTTAAAGAAAATATTGATTTACTTTACTTACTTGGAGAAGACCCTTGAGAGTCCCTTGGACTGCAAGGAGATCCAACCAGTCCATTCTGAAGGAGATCGGCCCTGGGATTTCTTTGGAAGGAATGATGCTAAAGCTGAAGCTCCAGTACTCTGGTCATCTCATGCGAAGAGTTGAGTTATTGGAAAAGACTCTGATGCTGGGAGAGGTTGGGGGCAGGAGGAGAAGGGGATGACCAAGGATGAGATGGCTGGATGGCATCACTGACTCAATGGACATGAGTCTGAGTGAACTCCTGGAGTTGGTGATGGACAGGGAGGCCTGGTGTGCTGCAATTCATGGGGTCGCAAAGAATCAGACACGACTGAGCGACTGAACTGAACTGAACTTACTTACTTGGCAGCACCTGGTCTTGTTTGAAACATGCAGGCTTGTTGATCTTTGCCTAGGCAGTCAGCATCATTAGTTATCATGAGAACTCTTAGTGGTGGCATGTGGGAACTGGTTCCCTGACCAGGGATTGAACCTGGGCTCCTTGCATTGGGAGCAAGGAGTCTTAGACACTGGACCACTAGGGAAGTTCCTCTTCAGAATCTCTTTTCATCATCATCAAATATATGGCAGCCTCACACTTTCCCTACCATCACACTCACTGTTCAATCATGTTTAACCCTTTGTGACCCCATGGACCATAGCCCGCCAGGCTCCTCTGTTCATGGGATTCTCCAAACAAGAATAATGAAGTGAGTTGACATTTTCTTCTCCAGGGGATCTTCCTGACCCATGGATTGAGCCTGGGTCCTTGCATAGGCAGGCAGACTCTTTATCACTGAGCCACCTGGTAATCCCTTCCCTACTATATCATAGCAGAAAATGAGGTGCCCAGGCACTCAGCATTTATAGAGAAGTCTGCTGTTGGCTCCATGTGAGACACCGCCTGTTCCAAACCCATCCTTTTGGCTACCAGGGCCAATGGGATTCATTATATTAGTTTTACTTATATATTTGTGACACTTGTAACTCCACCAGGGTGCCTGAAGGGTGCAGAAAGCCTTCCAATTGAATTCACTCAAAGGATATATTAAGATTGGATGCAAATACCTCATAATAATAAAGGGTTTTGTTTACCCATTTATTATTCTGATTACCCATTTGCCTGGTTTCATTCTCTGTGTATACGCCTGACTTGGGGATCTTTGGAGAAAGAAGGGCAGATGCAAGACTTGGTTCCAGATGGAAAGATGAATAATTGATCTAGGGGTGCGTGTGGGAACAGCTTGTTCAGGCCATGTGCATCCCAGCCTTACGGTAGCAGTAGAGGGGCTGTTAGGCAAAAATGGAATTACTGACTTCTTATTGTATTTTGTACTTACTTGATCTCTTGTTTGCTGTTAAAAGATGTCTTCATGTTCATTTGATCACCTGAAGGTTATACCCACTTTGGGGTTTATATTTCAATTCAAGTTAAAACATATTTTTTCTTCTTCATGTCTATTATGTCTGGGAGCCCAGACAGGATCTAGGTAAACTCAAGGATGAGAAAATCAGTCACCTTTAAAGCTTGCTATATAGTAGCCTCATTATCTGAGTTCTTTCATTCTTGAGATGCTGTTATAAATGTTATTACAGAAGACCTTACTGTTAAAAACACATGCCAATTCTCTTTTTCCTGTCTCTTCATCAAGTACAGAATTCATACACACACAGTCTACACCCAAACAATATAATCACACACACACACACACCTATGAACTATTCCAGTTACTCATGTGGTGGCTTCCCTGGTGGCTCAGACAGTAAAGAATCCACCTGCAATGCAGGAGACCTGGATTCAATCCCTGGGTCAGGAAGAGCCCCCGGAGAAGGGAATGGCAACCCACTCCAGTATTGCCTGGAGAAGTCCATGGACAGAGGAGCCTGGCGGGTTACAGTCCATGGGATCACAAAGAGTGGAACATGGCTGAGTGACTAACTCATCATCCCTGTAACTCCATGTAACTGTGTAACTCTTTGTATCTGTCTGTCTTTCATCTACGTGCCTACTTCCTGATTCAGGACAACTCAATCCAGCAGGTAGCTATGTCTCAGTCTCACCAGAAGGAGGAAATAGTTTACCTTCCCTTCTACTAAACAGCCAGGCACTTTGAGACTTGGAGGCCTCGGTTATTGTTTCCTGAGAGTAAGTATTAAGAGGTCTCATCGTGGAGCACTGAGCTGAGCTTCCTGTGCTTCGTAGCAGGTTCTAGATGGGCGGGATGGAGGGGCTGGGAGGGGGCCCCATGAGGGAGGGGATGTATGTGCACACACAGCTGACCCCTTCATTGTACAGCAGGACTAACACAACACGGTAAAGCAATTATATATATATAAATAAAAGATGTCTCTGGAGAACAACTCTTCTTTCTTGCTGAGGAAAAAAAAAAAGGATGTTATGGAAGGCTGGGGATTCCCTGAAAAACTGGATCCTGTTCATGAAAAGAAACTTGCACAAATCCAGGATACTGAGGGATATGGTATCTGGTTGGGATGGACTCTGATACGCTCCATCTGGGAGGCCCTGGGAGCATCCTCAGTGACCAAGACTGGGTCAGAGGACATGGAAGTCATGGTCGAGGGCTGCCCACCTTCAACTGAAACACTGGAATTTGTCAAGAACAAGTGAGGATGAGAAACGTGTTGTCCTGGAGACCAGATGTTTCCTGATCTTTCCAGTCTTTGTGCTTCTCCAGATCTTCTCATAGAACTCCAGGAGTTTTGCAAAAAGACAGAGACTAGATTTCCTGCCAATTTTGCTGCTTGGGAATGGAACCAAATACAATTTTATTCAGGAAAAGTGATTTTTCTCAGATCCAAGTCTCATGAAACAAATGTGTACCAATTAGGGAAACATAGATTCATATGTGACAGAAAGCTCTACATAGAATATCAGTGAAACTTTGATAAATAAGCAGGAACAAATAAAAGTAAGAACAAATGGGTGTAATTTAAAAAAGAAAAGAAAAACTTGGTTACAACAGAAAGAAGGATTGAGTGAAAGATTAAGGAACATTTTCTCAACTATCTGTCATTAACTGAAATTTCTTGTCCTCTAATGTAGGAGGCTCATGTCTGAATTTCCAAATCTTTATAAAAGGCCAAATAGCGATGTTACCAGTTATGAGCAGAGGATGGTAGCAGAGAGCTCTTCTTAAAGTTTGATCCAGGCACTGGATCAAAATTTAGGCACTTAATATTTTTAAGCTGTTTCTGATACATAAACTCATTTTTTCATGACATATTTTAGGTCTTTATTTAAATAAATGAAGGTGAGTCTCCACTGTCAGCCAGTGGCATTTGTTTTTATTTTTTGCTACTTTTTTTGTTTGATTTTATTGACGTATAGCTGGCTTACAATGTTGTTAATTTCTGTTGTACAGCAAAGTGACCCAGTTTTACACACACACACACACACACACACTTTTTAATATTCTTTTCCATTATGGTTCATCACAGGATATTGAATATAGTTTCCCATGCTATGCAATAGGACCTCATTGTTTATTCATCCTATATATGATAGCCAGTGATATTGTATGGCTGTATTATTTTACTAAATGCTCAGGCATTGTCTTACTTTTGGGAAACATTATTTTAGATCCTCATATCTCGTTACAAAACCTGTGGCAACTATCTGAGTTGGGGGGGTTAAACAGTTCTGCAGCAGAGGTTACGAGTCAGACTGACTTGTTATATAGCATCTTTTCAGTCCTCCTCAAGGGATTAATAACTGTCAGTAGCCATGGGAGAGTTGCAGACTGGATTTATAGCATTAGCATTCTCGCCATCCATCATAAAACTAATAAAGAGCAGGGTAATAAATAGAATGAAGCTTGCTAGAACTTAATAGAAAGAGCATCTTCAGTTTATAAAATTAGCTTCATTGATACGGATGATACACTTAGGGGAGTAAGTAGGCGGTGGTTTAAAAGGATGCCACCTTCTCATGTTGGCAACTAAAACACATCTTTTTCTCAGAGTGTTGTCTCAGCTTTTTCTAGGTGGGAGCGAGGGGAGGGGAGCTGTTATAGAAAAGAGCAAAAGAGGTTTTTTTAGTGAAAGAGCTAAACATGAGAAGGTGTGTCATGTAAAAAGAACAGAGGTGTGTCTCACCTTCTCTCTTGTGAGGGAAGAATTTGGGTCACTGTGAGAAGTGAGCCAAGCTTTGGAGTTATCCGATTTCACAGGTGATCTCGTTTCCTAGCAGCGTGCTGTGAGGGGTCCTAGCTTGGCCCAGACCTGGCTGGTCCTGGCAGCTGAGCTAACACCCAGCCCAGCGGTCCTGGCCCAGTGACTGAAAGGCTTCCCAGACCTCGCAGGCAGAATGCACTGTGGTGTGGCGTGAGCTGGAATGCTCCTGAGAAACTAACTGCTTCTCATTGCAGTTTTGAAACCACACATTCCCTCCAGAATACCTTTTTAAAAATAAAATTCTGCTCATGGTTGACCTCACCTTTTTTTGTTGAACCGAACCCATTAATCAAATATATCCCAGAGGTGGCTAATGATTTTTTAGAATTCTAATGGAAGCAGAAAGTCAAGGACGGTACAAATTGATCTACATCATCTGCCTTGTTAGGTTGACAATGTAGCAGCACTTCCTGCATCTTCTAAGAATAAGAGCCTACCTGATTAGCAGAGGTCTGAAGTCTCAACAACCAGGGTTTTATGTACCTGTCTATGGTTCAATAAAATCAGCGCTGTATTTCATAGAAAGTACTACGTGGCACATCTTTTCTGAATGTTATCAAATTTTCCTCTCTAATACTTGAAAATGCTTCCCTGGTGGCTCAGATGGTAAAGAATCTGCCTGAAATTTGGGAGACCCAGGATCTCAATCTCTGTGTTGGAAAGATCCCTTGAAGAAGGGAATGGCTACCCGCTCCAGTATTCTTGTCTGGAGAATCCCATGGACAGAGGAGCCTGGTGGGCTACAGTCCATGAGGTTGCAAACAGTTGGACATGACTGAGCAGCTAACACATACCTACATACATATCAAACTATACAGTACAACCTATTTATTTCGTTGTGAAAAATACAATGTTCTGCTAGACCTCATGGAGAAGGCAATGGCAACCCATTCCAGTACTCTTGCCTGGAAAATCACATGGACAGAGGAGCCTGGTGGGCTGCAGTCCATGGGGTCGCTGAGGGTCGGACACGACTGAGCGACTTCACTTTCACTTTTCACTTTCTTGCATTGGAGAAGGAAATGGCAGCCCACTCCAGTGTTCTTGCCTGGAGAATCCCAGCGACTGGGGAGCCTGGTGGGCTCCTGTCTATGGGATCACACAGAGTCAGACACAACTGAAGTGACTTAGCAGCAGTAGCCAGACCACAATGATTAAGAATTTGTGTCTCTTTACTGTATTGAACTTTTAATATGGTGGGTGTTAGCTGAAACACAGGAATAACGAGAAGTGATGGTTAATTGTCTGAACAGCTGTGATGAACCACAGCCTCAGTTCAAGCTTCATCCCTGCGTATTTGGAGCCTTAGAATTTAGTTCTTCAATAGATCCAAGAAAGATGAATATACTAAAATAGGCAGAGAAATTTTCTTCTACAGAAAGTTGGATTCAGATCCTCTGTGGTCTACCTATCATTGCTTTAAATAGTTAAAAAAGAATGCAAGGGGTGGGGAGAGAAGTAGGGAGAACGAGATTCAAGGCTCTTCCAAGGTGGAGTATCTAGGTTTTTACTGAACATGGGAAATTTGTTTACAGTTCAGACTTAATCAAAGAGAAGCACTAGGGAGAAATCATATATTCTTGGCAGTTGTAATGAAATTCCTTTAGAGAGAGTCCAGCTTAGTTGAGAACAAACTCTGATAAAGGTGCTGCTTGGGATGAACTGGTGTTGGGAGGGATCCTAGTTTTCCAGCAGAAAGAGAAAAAAGTTACCCTGAGGAGTGCAGGAGAAGAGCAGCGGGGCCAAAGTGAACCTTGTTTCTGTTCAGGGCTTCGGGGCACTGTTTTTGGCGCTGTGTTTAAGTATTCTGAAAATGTGATGCCCCCAACCTCAAGCATGGCATAATAATTACAAAGCCTATATTTTGTCAATAGTAAGTCTAGACTTTGGTTCTATGAGTAAGATCTCACTTCTGTGATCTGTTTTTTTTTTTTTTTAATTAATTAATTTTTGGCCGTGCTGGGTGTTCATCACCGTGCAGGCCTTTTCTCTGGCACAGGGGCCACTTTGCGGGTGCGGTGTGAGGGCTTCTCATTGTGCTGGCCTCTCTTGTTGCAGAGCACAGCTCAGTAGTTGTGTGCCTGGGGCTTAGCTGCTCTGCGGCATGTGGGATCTTCCTAGACCGGGATCGAACCCATGTCCCCTGCATTGACAGGCGGATTCTTTACCACTGAGCCACCAGAGGAACTCTCACTTTGGGGATCTTTTTAAAGTATAAACCAAATCGCCAAATCATGACTTAGGTGTTCCTTCAAAATTCTCTCCCAGGTTCTTCCATGACACCTAGAATAAAATCTTTCTCTTATGGTTTTCAAGGCCTTGGAGCACCTAGCTCTTGCCTGTCTCTTAAACACATTCAGTCGCCCCTGCTTCCTGCTGTTCCCACTTGCTCTCCTTTTGGATAAAACCCCCCTCTTTGCATGAGGCTTCCCTGGTGGCTCAGATGGTAAAGAAAATGCCTGCAATGCAGGAGACCCATGTTTGATCCCTGGGTCAGGAAAATCCTCTGGAGAAGCAAGTGGCAACCCATTCAGTATTCTTGTATGGAAAATTCTGTAGACAAAGGAGCCCAGTGGGCTACAGTCCGCACTAAACGCTACATCCGCATGCCCTCCTCCCCAGCCCCCTACCTCCAGGCCCTGGCATCTACTACCATACTTTCTGACTCTGTGAGTTTGACTATTCTAGGAATCTCACATAAGTGGAATCAAACAGTAGCTGCATTTTTAAGGTTAATATATGTCCTACAGACAGACTGTACCTTATTTTTTCCCCTTGTGCTATACAGTAGGTTCTTATTAGTTATCTGTTTCATACATAGTAGTGTGTATATCAGAGAAGGCAATGGCACCCCACTCCAGTACTCTTGCCTGAAAATTCCCATGGATGGAAGAGCCTGGTAGGCTGCAGTCCATGAGGTCTCTAAGAGTTGGACACGACTGAGTGACTTCACTTTGACTTTTCACCTTCATGCATTGAAGAAGGAAATGGCAACCCACTCCAGTGTTCTTGCCTGGAGAGTCCCAGGGACAGGGGAGCCTGATGGGCTGCCATCTATGGGGTCGCACAGAGTCGGACACAACTGAAACGACTCAGCAGCAGCAGCAGTGTGTATATGTCAGTCTCAGTCACACAATTACTCCCCCTCCCCATTCATTTTTCATTTTATTGTCTTTCCCTGTCTGTCTCTTGTCCTAGGAAATAAGCCTTATATACATAGGGGGCTTCCTCTGCCATCTATGTGGATTTCAGTGCCTGGCATAGCGTCTGGTACCCATGGAAGATGGATACCTGTTGACTAGCTCTACAAAGGCTCTATTCCATCCAGGAAGCACCCGAAGTGGGACTGTAGCATTTCAGTGGCTGTGGGGAGGGGACGGCGCTGGGCACTGGAAGGCCAGGGACTGTGTGTCTGAATGGGGGTCTGGGATTGCCATCCTTCTTCTAGAGAAGCTCTGCCTGTTTCATTTTACATATTAGCCTTCCTGATAATATTTCAACGAAGCAAATTATTGTGAAGCTTAAAAAATGCTTAGAAGTCGCTGAGAATAGATGAAGAATTCCCTTTTACTGATGCAGCCACTATGGAGAACAGTATGAGACTTCCTTAAAAAGTAGGAATAGACTACCTTGTGACCCAGAAATCCCAATACCCAGAGGAAATAATAACTCAAAAAGACACATGTACCCCAATGACCATGTGGCACTATTTACAACAGCCAAAACATGGAAGCAACCTAGATGTCCATCAACAAATGAATGGATTAAGAAGATGAGGTGCACATACACAGTGGAATATTACTCAGCCATAAAGAGGAGGAATGCATTTAAGCCAGTTCTAGTGAGACAGATGAACCTAGAGCCTGTTATAGACAGTGAAGTAAGTCAGCAAGAGCAAAACAAGTATCCTGTATTAACACATATATTATATATGGAATCTAGGAAAATAGTACTGATGAACGTATTTGCAGGGCAGGAATAGACACTCAGACATGGAGAATAGACTTATGAACACAGCAGGGCCAGGAGATGGTGGGACGAACTGAGAGAGTAACACTGAAATAAATACACTGAGATGTGTAAAACAGATAGCTAATGAGAAGTTGCTATTTGTCACAGAGGACTCTGACAAACTGGAGGGGTGGGATGAGGTGGGAGGGAGCGGACATGTGTATACCTATGGCTGACTTATGTTGATGTGTAGTGGAAACCCCTACAACATTGTAGAGCAACTAACCTCCAAAGGGGGGGAAAAAAAAAACAGTACCTACCTCACTCACACAAAAAAATTTCTGTTTGCATTTGATATGATTTTAGTGACAACTATCATTTTATTATGAGTGTATCCTTAACTGAGGGAAAAATGAGTTAAAGGACAGCTAAATTTTAACACTGGAAACCTCCTGTGTAAAAGACTCCTTGTCAGTGGCCTGGTTTAACCCCAGCCAGTTGTTTTTCATGAGGCTAAGGAGTGAGGTCATCCCTTCTCAGGGTCCTGAGTGGGTGGGGATGCCCAACATGTTTTGCCAACATGCCTCAAGAGTAGCTTGCAGCAAGAATTCTGGGCAAGCTTCTGTTACCCTGCTTTAACTGACAGTGCTTCCTCTTGCCTTTTATGTTAGCCTAGTGCACTGGATTTCCTGTGCTCAAACCATCCTTGCATTTTTGTTGTTGTTGTTGTAGACTTTACGTATGTGAAATAAGTGAAGCTTTTCTTAAATCACTGTTAATTGTGTCCACTGCACCCTTATACAAATTTGCACATACGTGCAATCTCTATTTCCCTGAAACACTGTAAATTTGATAGCGTTTTTTCTGTTTACTGATAACCTGAAGCCCCAAGGAGTTGAGCATTTTGGCGTCCCAGGTGGTGCTAGTGGTAAAGAACCCTCCTGCCAATGCAGGAGACATAGGGGTTTGGGTTCGATCCCCGGGCAGGGAAGATCCTACGGAGAAGGAAATGGCAATCCATTCCAGTATNTAGCGTTTTTTCTGTTTACTGATAACCTGAAGCCCCAAGGAGTTGAGCATTTTGGCGTCCCAGGTGGTGCTAGTGGTAAAGAACCCTCCTGCCAATGCAGGAGACATAGGGGTTTGGGTTCGATCCCCGGGCAGGGAAGATCCTACGGAGAAGGAAATGGCAATCCATTCCAGTATTCTTGACTGGAGAATCTCATGGACAGAGGGGCTCATGCCCACCTTCAACTTTCTCCATCTCTCCTGCTCTCTTCCCATGACATAACCATCACTGCATGCTAGGTCACTTCTATCATGTCCGACTCTTTGCTACCTCATGGACTGTAGCTCTCCAGGTTCCTCTATCCATAGGATTTCACTGGCAAGAATACTGGAGTGGGTTGCTGTACCCTCCTCCAGGGGATCTCCCCGACCCAGGGATTGAAACTGTGTCTCTCTCTTAAGTCTCCTGCATTGGCAGGCAGGGTCTTTACCACACTGGTGAGAGCCTATTTTGTCCCAGGCATATTAAAAACATTCTGGGTAAGGCAGAATCCTTATCCTTTCAAGTTTAAAAACATGAGGTTGAAAATTAGGGAGAAGACGTTACATTGTCTGTGGGCAACCAGAGGCTCCATCTCTACCTTGGGCATACCTGCCAACGTCTTGGGGAAACTGAGGATAATAAGGGACCTTAGGAGAGGTGACGAGACGATAAAAGAATAGGTACATGGATGGGACGTTATTACTCTGAAGTCGAGACTGAAGCCTTCCTGCTGCTTCCAAGAAGCCTGAAAACCAAGATGCAGACAGTTTGGCTTTGAGCCATGTCTTACTTGGCATTGACTTGGTATTGATTCTGCTCTGACAGAAAACAATGGGCTGCCAAAGTGTGCCAAGCTGAATTGTAAGAAGAGGTTAAAAATGTTTGTGCTGAAAGGAGCTATGGACAATGAGCCTTCAGCTTGAAAAGAGAAGTAACTCCCCTGAAGGAGTGGACACTTCCTGGCAGTTTCGTATGGAGATGGAGGAGGGCAAATCTCAGTAGACGTGATTTCAGAAGAGCTGTATCATCTATTCCCAAAGCCAGGATTGGATCACAATGTAGTCTCAAAACATAACAAAAAAGACAAACACCCCTTTGCCTCTTATTTTCTTTCTTTGTTCATTCATTCGGTCACTAAGTGGTGTCTGACTCTGTGACCCCATGGACTGTAGCCCACCAGGCTCCTCTGTCCATGGGCTTCTCCAGGCAANCCCCCTTGGTAACCAGAAGTCCTTTCTCTAAGTCAGTGAGTCTATTTCTGTTTTGTAAATAATTCATTTGTCTCATTGTTTAAGATCCAACACATACGCAATATCATATGGTATTTGTCTTTCCCTGTCTGCTTAGTATGATCATCTCCAAGTCCCTCTGTGTTGCTGCAAATGGCAGTCTTTTTTATGACTGAGTAATATTCTGTTGCATATATATTCCAAAGTTTCTCTATCCACTCATGTCCCATGGTTATTTAGGTTGCTTCCTTGTCTTGGCTATTGTAAACAGTGCTGCCATGAACATTGGGGTACATGTACTCTTTGGAATCACTATTTTCTTTGGATAAAAGTCCAGGATTGGGATTGTAGGGTCATATGTTAGTTTACATGTATATTAGCTGAATTTTTGGCAAAATACTCACAAGGACCTCTGTGCAGATTTGGGGGGGGGTGCTTTTCTTTACACAGTTTTCTTTTTCTCCATTATGCTACTCCTTAGATATCAGTCACTTTGATCTCCGTTAACCCTGATCCATCTTCCTTCAGTTCAGCAAACCTTCTGTACTGTGTCAGGATCTCCCTTTCCTTCATTGTGCTTCTAAATGGGCTTCTAGGCAGAAAACAACGAGCTCACTCCCTTTTTCAAGATCACAGCTCTGGGCTGCCTGTTTCTACTTATTGAAACTCTTTCAAGTATTTGTCCAGTTCTCTAGGTTTTATTTTTAACTGGCAGAAAGGTAACGCTAGTTTTAGTTACTCTATCATGGCTATAAACTGAATGTATTTAAATAGGAAAACAACTTTTTAATAATATTTCCCATCATATAGCACTTTTTAATTTTACTGAAACAAATAGGGTGGTCAAATTTTTAAAACTTCTCTGCTAAGGCATTAGAACCAGGAAAGAATTTAGAAATTTATCTCTTAACCATAAAAAAAAAATTTTTAGACACTATATTTTAGAGCTGTTTTAAATAGGTTAACAGCATAATTAACAGGAATATAGGTAGTTTTTCAGCATATCCATACCTGCACACACACATAGCCTCTTCCATTATCAACTTCCCCACCAGATGGTATGTTTCTTAGAACTGATGAACCTCCATTGACACACCATACTCTCCTGAAGTCTACAGTTTGCTTTAGGGTTGACTCCTGGTGCTGGATAGTGCATGGGTTTAGAGGAGTGTACAGTGCCAGGGATCCATCATTTTAGTATCATACAATATATTTTTTGCTGCCCTGTAAGCCCTCTGTGCTCTGCCTATTCAACCCTTTTCTCACTGCTGGTAGCCACCTGATCTTTTTATTGTCTGCAGAATTTTGCCCTCCTTAGGATGTCATATACTTGGAATCCTCCATTATGTAGTATTTTCAGAGCCTCCACTTAGAAATATGTGTTTGTTTCCTCCATGTGTTTTCATGGCTTGATAGTCTAATTCTTTTTAGCCCTAATGGCAAGAGTCCATTATCTGGATGTAAGGTTCCCTGGTGGCTCAGCAGTGAAGAATCCACCTGCAATGCAGGATCCGCAGGAGATGCAGGTTCGATCCTTGGGTCAGAAGGACTCCCTGGAGGAGAAAATGGCAACCCACTCCAGTATTCTTGCCTGGGAAATCCCATGGACAGAGGAGCCTGGTGGGCTACCGTTCATGGGGTCGCAGAGAGTCCGACACAACTTAGCAAGTAAACAACAACAATCTGGATGTAACACAATTTGTCTGTTTGTTCATGTACTGCAGGCCATTGTAGTTGCCTCCAGGTTTTGACCATTATGAAGAAAGCTGCTATAAACACAGATCTTTGTGTGAACATAAGTTTTCAACTTGTTTGAGTAAATACCAGGGAGTAGGATTGCTGGGTAGTGCGATAAGAATGAGTTTAGTTTTTCTAAGCAACTGCCAAACTGTCTTCCAAAGTGGCTGCTCCTGTTTGTAGCCCCACCAGCAGTGAATGAGACTTCCTGTTGCCCCCCAGTTTTGCCAGCATTTGGTGTAGTCAGCATTCTCAGAACTGTTCATTCTGATTGTGGTAGAGTGGTGTCTTATTATGTTTTGCTTTGCATTTCCCTGATGACATATGACTGGAGCATCTTTTCCTGTGCTTGTTCACCATCTGTACATCTTCTTTGGTTAAGTGTCCGTTAAGGGCATTACCTATTTTTTTTTTTTTTTTTTTTATCCAGGTAGTTTGTTTTCTTACTATCGACTTTGAGTTCTTTGTACATTTCGCCTAACAGTCTTTTATCCACTCTGTCTTTTGCCCTGTTGATTTTGTTGTTTTCAAATTTTGTCTTGTATTGTCCCAAAATCTTAATAGAAAATTCTTTCAGAAAAAAGAAATTTCTTTTTAGAGACACTTTAATTAGCTGCTAAACTGGGTGAGAACGAACACATCCATTATAGGCAGGGTGACTAAATGGGGAAGTAACGTTTTCTAGCTTAGTGATGCCATGCTCAGATAAACCACACCTGCGCTTCTGAGAGGAGCAGAGTTAATGATCCTCCTTGCAGGCACCAGACACACTTGCCAGATGGTAGGGCTACACTGAGCTTTACAGAAGAGAAATAGTGAAAATGCTAAGAAAGGAAAAACGTTCTCAAGAAGTCATAGCCGTATCTTAAAAATTTTAAAGATCAATATATGATTGGATTGGGCTTCCCCTTGTGGCTCACCTGGTAAAGAATCTGCCTGCAATGTGGGAGACCTGGGTTCAATCCCTGGGTTGGGAAGATACCCTGGAGAAGGGAAAGGCTACCTACCCCAGTATACTGGCCTGGAGAATTCCAGGGACCATATAGTCCATAGGGTTGCAAAGAGTTGCAACTTTCACTTTCATACGATTGGACTAATATTTAAATGATTAGTGGAGATAAATTGTTGTTTGTTAATGATAGAATATGGAACAACAAGAGTTTTACTCTTAGCTGTATTCCAAATTTCTTTACCAAGTTAGGCCATCCAAAGCATCTTGTCTAATTTTTCTTTTGCACACGAGAGTCCTTTTTTTTAAGAACCCCCATATGTTGAGAGTTTTACATTTTGTAAGGATGATTTATTGTTACTCAGTTGCTAATTCGTGTCCAACTCTTTGCGATCTCATGGACTGCAGAATGCCAGGCTTCCCTATCCTTCCTTCTCTCCCGGAGCTTGCTCAAATTCATGTCCACTGGGTTGGTGATGCCATGCAACCATCTCATCCTCTGTGGCCCTCTTCTCCTCCTTCCCTCAATCTTTCCCAGCATCAGGGTCTTTTCTAATGAATCAGTTATTTGCATCAGGGGCCAAAGTATTGGAGCTTCAGCTTCAGCATTAGTCCTTCCAGTGAATGTTCTGAGTTGATTTCCTTTAGGATTGACTGGTTTGATGTTCTTGTGATGCACCAATGATGTAACATGATACATGATGCCAAAATAAGGTTTCTAAAAGGATTTGCATTGTATTAATTACATAAAATCTGCATTTATAAAGGAGCAGTACATAATTTGTTTGGTCTAGTAGCACAGAAACCACAGATCCATTGGAATTAACTGGCTTGCCAGAGAAGGTGTGTTCATGAGCCCCATGTAGTAAGGTTAATCGGGCCCATGGTTTTAAGAGAATTTCCAGGACTTCAAATTCAACACATACTTATTTTCTAAAATCACCCATTTAGGATGCACAGCAGTTGTTAGATGGCTCCTTTTCACAAATGCCATTCTGCATTACAAAAGAAACGCGTGTTTTTTAACCTCTCTGTGGTTTTTATTCCTCCTTACCATGCGTGCTAAGTCACTTTAGTCATGTGTAACTCTTTGTAACCTCATGGACTATAGCCTGCCAGACTCCTCTGTCCATGGGGATTATCCAGGCAAGAATTCTAGAGTGGGTTGCCATGCTTTCCTCCAGGGGATCTTCCCAACCCAAGGATCAAACCTGTGTCTCTTATGTCTCTTGGATTGGCAGGTGGGTTCAGCTCAGCCTTAAAGAATCCATCTGCCAGTGTAGAAGATATGGGTTCGATCCCTGGGTGGGGAAGATCCCCTGGAGGGGGAAAAGGCAATCCACTCCAGTATTTTAGCATGAAAAATCCGTGGATAACTCAGTTCAACACAATGTTGGTTGAAAAACTTGAGTCTTACTGTGATACATAATTAAAAAAGGATCAATTTGAAATGTTGATAAAGAAAATAATGTTAATGACTGAGTAATATATTTTTGTTGCAGGTAGTAGGATAAACAATAAGCTTATAAGCAAAAAAATTATAAGAATATTGGAATCAAAAGCATAAGTAAGGAAGAAGAGAAAACTGTGAAATTTCTGATTGACTTAAAAAAAGAATTTGTTCGAGTATTTATTTAAAAGGATGGTAGATATCCAATTATTTAAAACTATTGAAACCCCTCCATGAAACTTAGAAATACTGGTGGCTCAGATGGTAAAGAATCTGCCTGCCATGCAGGAGACCCAGGTTTGATCCTTGGGTCAGGAAGATTCCCCAGAGAAGGAAGTGCCAACCCACTCCAGTATGCTTGCCTGGGAAATCCCATGGACGGAGGAGCCTGGTGGGCTATAGTCCATGGCATTGCAGAAGAGTCGGACACGACTGAGTGACTACAACTTGAAGAAATAAATGCTGAGTGCTGCAGGAGACAGATTGTTTAGCTGCTGATTGTTCACTCTGTTGCTCTTGTAAGTGAAAGGGCCAAAACTGGCCTCGGGCTCTGCATGGTGGGTTTCTGGCTACTTAGCGTGGTAATCAAGAGCCTGGCATGCATGGTGCAATCCACAGCCTATTTCTCATGGCAGCTATCTTCCGTAATTCTCATTCTACTTTGCGGTTGGATGTGAGCCCCTTGGAATTTGGAAAGCAAGAAATAATTATGAGTGTTATAGAGAGGTCACTTGTTTCAAACTTCTAAGGAAAAAAAAGAAGGGTGTGTCATTTGATTTTCCTCCCAACGCTGGGGTCGAACCCAGGCCTCCCACATTGCAAGCAGATTCTTTACCATCTGAGTCACCAGGGAAACCCAAGAAAGTGTTAGTTGTTCAGTTGTGTCTGACTCTCTGCAATTCCATTGACTGTAGCCTGCCAGGCTCCTCTGTCAATGGGATTTTCCAGGCAAGAATACTAGAGTGAGTAGCCATCTCTTCTTGAGGGGATCTTTCTGACCCAGGGATTGAACCCAGGTCTTATGCACAGCAAGCAGATTCTTTACCATCTGATCCACCTGGGAAGCCCCAAGAAAAGTATAGAGATGTCACTTGTTTCCAACTTCTAAGGAAAAGAAGACAGGTGTCTCAGTTGATGTTTCAAGGAAAAAACAAATAGCCACAGTCAGTATGTCTGGACCACACACTTTAGAATTTTGCTGTTTTCAAATCTGCTGTTTAGCTTAGCCAAAGCAGATGGTCTATTTGCTTCAAAGAAGAAGACGCTTTTCTATTGTTTAAATGATATATTGTGCAGCCAGAGATCATTTTTTCATGCAATCAGGCCAGGGAATTTGCCTTCTTTTCCTAAATACCAAAGGTGATGGTGTCATAACAGATGCGATTATTTGACAATGGAAGAAAATGCTATGAAGACAGAACATTTGAAGCAGCAAAATTTTCTCCAACATGCACAACTGAAATGTGACCCACATATCCTACCTTAAAATAAAATAAAGACAGCAGCATTCAAACTAGGACTCTGATTGCCTGGGGCTTTCGTAAGTTTTGTGGAGGGAGGGGACATGTTAATAGAATAGTAAAGAATGATCAGATGCTTTTTGTGTGGCTTAATTAGCATCTCTGCACTGAAGCAGTCTTATCGATAGTCTAGTGTTCTCTGAATGTGTGCTGGAAGGTTTCAAAGCCCTGTCTCCATGCTATGTTTTTAACAAATTAAACTTGACTGAATGCGGATATTCCCTTGTTGTGAGGTCTCAGTGACTCAAATTGCAGGCACTGGTTTATTTAGATGATCAAATCCTTCCTGACCAGAATTTTTCTTCATAGAAAACTTGAACTCTAGCCTGCACTGTAATTGCTACATAGTTTTCCCCCAAAGCAAGATAATATAAGCTCTCTTCTACTTCTGGCAAAGCACAAATAACTATTATTGAATGGCACGGAAGATGCTGAGCCTGAAGTGTTTCCTAATGTATGTCTCCAGGGTTGGTAAGAAACAAAAAGAACAACTATATTAACTCCAGTATAGAGATAACAAGGATTTTAATTAGTAACAGACTTCACCACAGTAACTTGGTGTAATGTAATTTGTAGAATCGGATGACAAGCAATCATGTTACAGTAAAGAAAACTGGATAGGAGTATGCAGAGAATGGAGGAAGTGTCACACCCCAGCAGTGGCCCTGGTGACAAATTCATTACTTTTGAGATTTCTGCCCATGTGGATGGATGCTAATGGGGCAACAGAACGTGAATAAAATCGGGCAATATTTGAGTAGCTAATAATCTCATTCATTTTGCTAAATGGTAAGCATTGACTTAAGCAATTAATTTTTGGAGTTTTCACACAAGGTTAAAAGAGGATAATTTTTACAAATTATACATTTGCTCCAATTGCTGTTTTTCATTTTATGAAAGAGCAATGTCAGTACTAAAAAAATAAAACCCAATTCAGTGATAATTATGTAAATTTTGCCTCAAATAAAAGTACTCAGCTGAAAAATAATTCTGTAGAAATTTGAATAACTATATGTTCTATATGTGTTTACTTGTTATTCCCCAAACCTACACACACATAATGAGGTATGTAGGTAGCTAGGTAGAAAGATGGATAGATGGCATTTTGATGGGACATGGAAAAACTAATTTGCAGCTGATTCATCACTAATGACATTTATGAACTCTGGTGTTACCTTCCTTTCATGCACTTTATTAGCCTAACTATACTTTAAATATGGGCGTCCTGGTGTCTCAGAATCCACCTGCGATGCAGGAGATGTGGGTTCGATCCCTGGGTCGGGAAGATCCCTGGAGGAGGAAATGGCAACCTGCTCTAGTATTCCTGCCTGGAGAACTCCATAGACAGAGGGGCCTGGTGGCTACAGTCCATGGGGTTGCAAAGAGTCAGACATGGCTGAGCAACTAAACAGCAACAGCACGCTCTATATTTCTTTCTTAGCTAGATTTTCTCTCTGTTGGTCTGGACCAGAGGAATGTCTAGATAGGGAGTGGGTATACAGGGTTTTTTTTAATGTAGTCTTTCACCAGATTGAGTCATTGGTTCCTATTCACAGGCCTTAATATAAGTCAGTGGTATGAGGCCAGGGCCATGAGGACTTCAGGTAGAAGCAGGTATGCATAGTTTATAATGTCTCACGTTTCTTAAAAGTCTCTCTTAAAAGATATGAAAATGGGCATTTCTAACACTGTCCTATGATTTCTCCATGGAATATTGTTTACCCCAAACCCACAAATAGTCAAAGAATATTATTTCCCCAGTGATATGAAATATATATGTCTGTTTTGATTTATAATATAAATAAACTGGATTTATATCTGATTTTAAAAATCTGGATAATATTAAAACATAATAAAAACCCACTACCTGGGTTTTCTAGGTAGTGCAGTGATGAATCTGCCTGCCAGTGCAGGAGGCACAAGAGATGTGGGTTTAATCCTTGGGTCAGGAAGATCCCCTGGAGGAGGAAATGGCAGCCCACTCCAGTATTCTTGCCTGGGAAATCCCATGGACAGAGAAGCGTGGCCAGCTACTGTCTATGGGATCACAAGGAGCTGGACGTGACTTAGCAACTAAACAACAACAACAACAAAGAGACCCCACAAGAGGCTGCTTTTAAAAGTAATCATGTTCTGAGATCCTTTGACCAATAAAATTATTCTTTAATATGTAAGAAGATATACTAAATTGAGTAGGACTGTGGAAAAGAAAATTGAAATCTATAAAATTCTGAAATTTACATAGATAGTAAATATTTCGTATCAAAGTAGTAACTAGGATTTAACACTTTACACTTGAAAAACTAGTTTAGAGCAAAAGTATTAGTCAAGAGTTTCTCAGACATTATGGAGGTCTTGCCATAAAAGTGATAAAGATGATGTACAAATATGTCATAGAAGAGTTACCATCAGTGGAGATAAAGAAATAGTCATTGATGTAAGTTAAAATGTCTGATTCCTAACATTAAACACTTAAAGTTTTTTTTTTTTTTTCTTTTAATGGAGTAAAATCTCACTTTACCAAACACTTTCTCCTGCCATAGTAGGCAGGATATTTGTCTACCTGAGTGGTGTCACTTCAGTTTCTCTTAAGAGCTGTTTCAAGGATGGTGAAATAAAGCATGGGATGCTTGGGATCAGTGTGTCTGCCATTTGATAGAAGGTATAATTATTATCTACCAAGAATTTCACATCATATTAATATTCACGTACGTTATCTGATGTGTCACTTAGTTGTTCAGTCATGTCTGACTCTGCAATCCCATGGACTATAGCCCGCCAGGCTCTTCTGTCCATGGGATTCTCCAGGTATGAATACTAGAGTGGGTAGCCATTCCCTTCTCCAGGGAATCTCCCCGACCCAGAGATTGAACCTGTGTCTCTCCTGCACTGGCAGGTGGGTTCTTTACCACTAGTGCCACCTGGGAAGCCCAGATCGTAATGCAGGCGAGACCACAATTGAAGGAGTGCCCTCCCTCCCAGAGAATGAAGGATTGTCTTGCAAAGGGTCTTGCTGCTCCTTCAGGGTGCAGGGTTTCCTAGGAATCTTTTGTCTAGCAGACACCATTCCCAGCCCCCATGCACCTATGGGACTACTATTCAACTGAAAAATAAGAGTGGAGTGTCCTGAATCATTTCCAAGTCAAAGGGTTGAGAAGTGGTACATGATGGAAGTGATGGAGTCATGAGATGGAAGAGGCATTGGTTGACAGGCAAGTCACTTGCCACTGGGAAATGAATTTTCTGTCAATCAGGAAAACTGGTTTGGGACTTTATATGAATGAGAAATAAATGTCTATCAGATTGGCCATTATATACTTGGAGATTTAAAACAGTGGTGAATATCACTGTCATGGTAAATATTATATCATTTTTCAAGAACCAAAAGGGGTTATTTAAACAAAGGGTATTCAGATTTGATGGTATTACTCTATTGTTTTTATTGTATTAGTTGCTCAGTCATGTCCAACTCTTTGCGACCCCATGGACCATAGCTGGCCAGGCTCCTCTGTTCATGGAATTCTCCAGACAAGAATACTGGAGTGGTAGCCATTCCTTTCTCTGGGGGATCTTCCTGACCCAGGGATTGAATCCATGTCTCCCACACTGTAGGCACATTGTTTACTGTCTGAGCCACCAGGGCAGCCCCTTGCTCTATTAGGTAGTGAAATAACAATGCTTAAGGGTTTCTGAGAAAAGCTATCAATGGGGGTGTATCTGGCTGAGTTTTAAGGCTAGTAACTTTCACTGAAGACATAGCAGATTATCTGAAAATTTCATCATAACATTTATTTACAGACCTAGCAATTTTTAACTTCTGTATATTAATGTGTGTGCTACGTTGCTTCCATTGTGTCTGATTCTGTGTGACCCTATGGACTGCAGCCCGCCAGGCTGTCCATGCGATTCTCCAGGCAAGAACACTGGAGTGGGTTGCTGTGCCCTCCAGGGGGCTGCCCAACCCAAGGATCAAACCTGTGTTTCTTATGTCTCCTGCACTGGCAGGTGGGTTCTTTACCACCAGGGCACACTTTATTAAAAACTGTATTACTGTGATTCTTTATGAAATCATGTACTGAGAACAGTGACTTCCTAAAAGTCAACTTTGATTTCTCAACGTTAAGAAACAATAAAGAATGAGGCTAAATCGTGGTTAAACCTATTACAGCAGGGGTGTACCTTCACAGTGTTACCCCATGAGTGGCGATAGAAATTTCACTGCCTTTTCTGAAACACTGACTGACTGTTTAGCTGTTTCAATAAGCCAAGACATCCTGGAATTGTTTCAGCTGTCGGTTTTCAAAATGCCTTGCTAATGTGAGTCTCCTCTCTTTCCACACATTCGTGAAGCATTTCATGATGCAGTCACAACAAACAAGAGACCACAGATTTCCCCACACACATATCATGCACTATTGGATCAAACATCATTTGTAATATTGGATTCCACAGGAGCTATTACGACTCCCTTTTGTCAGGAAAGCATTGAGTTTTCCCGAGCAGAAATAAGTCTTGCAGCTCTTCATTTGCATTTCAGAAGCCTCATTTCCAAGCATTTACTCTTTGTAAGTAAACAGATGGATTTTAAATATTAAAACCCCATTTGGTATGACTGCAAACTTAACCGCCTACATTCCCCCCATTACAGAATCTTTGGGTGTGAAATTGAAAAGTAAATTATACTGTGTTCAGGCTGAACAGAGTTCATTGAGAGCTTTGTCTTTGTTAAATTGAGGGGGAGATTTATTTATGGACAGAGACCCCAAAAGGACCACCTTGCAGGCTAGATACTGACTCCAAATCACCAAGTGGTAACTGAAATTGATTTCAAAGGATGTAATCTGGGGAGATCTGAGAATGCCTTTTTTCCATGGGTCTGCTACAGGCATGGAAATGATAAATGAGTGGCAAAAGCCATGTGGTTTCCCTCTTGTGAGGGTCCCCAAGTGGGCATGTGCATCCACAGTCCATCTGCTAAGGTTTCTCCCTGCTGCCATTTCAGCAAAAGTTTGTTGAGAAGTTTTTGATGGGAAGTCAGCCAATTCTGATGGTTTATTGCCTTTTTAAAAAGCAGCACATGGGCAACTGGGACACAATATTTTCCCCATTAACCAACTGTTAGGTCAGAAAATAGAGATGAGTGATTGGAGGTGGAAGAGAGTGAGCAACTAGAATTGAGACAGGTTTTAAACAAAACACCTGTTTTGTGCAAAGATGCATTAATAAGTAGCAAGAAGGACAGGTGCCATGGGCCTCCAGGTTCCCTTCCTCCACGGCTGTTCGGCTTAGAAGGGCAGATCTGATGGTGCTATTAGATGGTAGACGTTTCATCTAGAGTTACACAGGGTAAAACATTTGCCCATTACACACATTCTCAGAAGTAGTAAATTTTGCAAAAGAGACAGTGCAATTAGAGAAAGAGAGACCGTGGGCACTGACGCACAGAAAGGCATTCAGAGTTAAGAAAATGGGACAGGAAACAATGGCGCACTAAGGCATTCATTTAAACTAATCTGCAAATTATCTGGAAACATAGTAAAGAGATACAGGAAAATATTCCGTTGCATACCACCAGAATTGAGTGGCATGCATTTAATTTTTCAGTCTGCAGAGTTTAGATTCATGAATAAACTGTTTTTTTTTTTCAGTGGGAGCCAAGTTTCTCTTTCTGGGAGGTAAACACACAGACCATGACTACAGATTCATTGGTGGCTGGCTCAGTTATTTAACCTCTCTGAGCCTCGGCATCCTGGGTCTCAAATGATGCCTCTTTTCCCCTAAAAAAGATTGTGAGATTGTTGTAAGTCATCTAAGAGATTGATTGGGAACTCAATCAATGCCCAATTTACTTTTCCCTGTGAAGTGATCATATACCAATAAAATAGCCGTNCTACAGATTCATTGGTGGCTGGCTCAGTTATTTAACCTCTCTGAGCCTCGGCATCCTGGGTCTCAAATGATGCCTCTTTTCCCCTAAAAAAGATTGTGAGATTGTTGTAAGTCATCTAAGAGATTGATTGGGAACTCAATCAATGCCCAATTTACTTTTCCCTGTGAAGTGATCATATACCAATAAAATAGCCGTAAATTAAAAATAAAGCAGAAGCATTAAGTTCAAGTTCTTTAGTTTTTAAGAACTGATAAAATTTATATACACACAGGTGAAAAAAATCTAAGGTATATCCACTTTGGGGAGCTTAGAACTCAACTAGTGTTGGTTTGACTAGCCTTGACAATTAGAAAGAAATGAGAAATTTTACACCCCTCAGTTTAGTAAGACTTGACTATTACTCACTAGGTGCCTAAATGTAAGACAAACACAGGTGATTAAAGTTCCATAAAGATTTTTAAATAGGCCAGAAATAAGGTATAACTTTCTAAATTAGATAAAATAGCCAAATGTCTAGATGGAATCTTTAACACTTATTTACAAATAATACATATTTCAAGTCATGCACATATTATATGCACTTAGAAATAATGCTTTTTCTAACACATCTGCATTTCAACACAAACTCCTGTCTGCTTTCTAGATCACTCTCTTTGCTGTGATGAGAACTGTTTATAGAGTTACAATTTTCTAGAGCTGGTCCTCAAACCTGTCTCAGTAGTTAGAGATACAGAACTTTTAGGTTCCCTGTATACCAGGGCTCCCCTGATGGCTCAGATGGTAAAGAATCTGCCTGCCAGTGCAGTAGACCCGACTTTGATCCCTGGGTCAGCAAGATCCCCTGGAGAAGGAAATGACAACCCACTCCAGTATTCTTGCCTGGAGAATCTCAGGGACAGGGGAGCCTGGTGGGCTACAGTCATGGGGTCACAAAGAGTCAGAAATGACTTAGTGACATCCCTGAAAGTGTACTCCCACATATTCGGAGAGTAGTCTTTGCTCAACTTTTTGGTAGCATTTATTCATGACTTACACATTGTAGCCACTTACTATATTGCTGTCTATAGTGATCTCTGCAGAGAAGGCAATGGCACCCCACTCCAGTACTCTTGCCTAGAAAATCCCAGGGATGGAGGAGTGTGGTAGACTGCAGTCCATGGGGTCGCTAAGGGTCGGACAGGAGTGAGTGACTTCACTTTCACTTTTCACTTTCATGCATTGGAGAAGGAAATGGCAACCCACTCCAGTGTTCTTGCCTGGAGAATCCCAGGGACGGGGGAGCCTGTTGGGCTGCCGTCTATGGGGTTGCACAGAGTCGGACATGACTGAAGTGACTTAGCAGCAGCGGCAGAAGAGTGATCTCTGAGATCATTATAAAGACACTCAACATGAAGGCAACCTTATAGTTTTCACTGATACTTTCTCTCTTCTTAGGAGTGGGAGTGGGGAGCTTCTCTTAGGTGTCTACAGCCAGCCGCAATGATGAGGTGTTTGTGATGAGTCTCTGCCACATGCTATTTTATTTTTGAAATAAAAAAATAATAGACAAAATGGACTGTATCAGGAGAATCTTGGTGAGAACTAGAATAAGTCTACTCTAGTCTACTTTTCGGTAGCAGCAGGGGAGGGTACTAGTATTTTGCATTTGGACACAGAAGGCAGCAAGGAACTTAAAAAAAAAAAAAAAAAAAAAAAAAAAAAACCAATGTATCCTCCCCGCTACAGAAGCATTTTCACTATGTTAGGTTGCTTGATCTGCCAAAGTCTATTAGTATCAACCCAATCTTTGGTTTCCTTGTCAATCAGTTATTTACTCAAATATTCAGTAAATACCTTTAGAGGACCTACTATATGGACCAACAAAGCCTCGAGTAGTTCATGATCCAAAAGGAAATGAGGATTGGGTAATTATAATTTCTTGGATAAATGCCATAGTCAAGCATGGGCTTAGTGATCAGTCTGTGTGTGAGTGCATGTTCAGTCATGTCCAACTCTCTGGGACCCCACGAACTGTTGCCTGCCAGGCTCCTCTCTGCATAGCATTCTTCAGGCAAGAATACTGGAGTGGCTTGCCGTTTCCTTCTCCAGGGAATCTTTCTGATCCAGGGATTGAATTTGAGTCTCTTACATCTCTTGCATTGGCAGGCAGATTCTTTACCAGCTGCACCACCAGGGACTGATGGCGATAGGTAATAAAATACAGCTTTGTGTGTGTGGACTTCATGCGTGTGCACACACATGCACACGTTCATATTCTTGCAGACACATGAGAGTGGGTAGTGAGAGCAGTCATGTTTCACAGAAAGCTTCTTGGAGGAGGCATTGCTTGAACCATGCCTGGGAGGATAAAGGGGAAATCATGAGCTGGAACAAAGTGGGTGTGGAAGGTCTGAGCAGGGTACCCGGGCTATTGAGAGATGCCAGCTCCTGTTACCATTGAGTGTAGGGTGTGTTTGGGTGGTGATGATGTCAGGTGGGAAAAGTTGGTGGGAGATTGCATGAAGAGCGTTTATGAGTCACAGGAATTCTGACTCTCTCCTAAACAGGGAGCCATCACTGATGGAATGTGGCCAGATCAGATCAGATCTATGTTTAACAGAGATTGCTCAGCTATGCTGTGAAGGAAGGGCAGGAAGGGGATAGAACTGAGATGAGGAGATCATGTCACAAGTCAGGGATGTATCTTTGTTGTTTCTATAGCAACCTCAAAGCCAGCGGTCCTTTAACATTCATCTTCTGCATAGCATCTGCACAGCTTAGGGCAAGGTCCAGATGTTGGAACCTCCATTGTCTCTGTTAGTGTTCTTATGACAACATGAGACTGCACAGGTTTCTTTCAGATTTTTCACAGAACACAGATATTTCTGCACCGACACACATTCTGTTCTGCACCTACATACATTCGTATTCTTTTTTAAAAAATTTTCTAAGCCTATAGATGTTACACTAATTTTTCACTTGAGAGAGATAACCTTGTAGCTTATTAAAATAAATTGCTCCACTATACATTATATTACACTATATATGTGTTACAATCCATGTTGTGTGACAAACCTAGAGAGCCTGTTAAGAAACAGATACATCACTTTACTGACAAGGGTCTGTATAGTGATAGCATGATAGTCTTTCCAGTCGTCATGTACAGATGTTAAAGGTTTTGCTCTAAAGAAGGCTGAGCCCCAAAGAATTGATGCTTTTGAATTTTGGTGCTGGAGAAGACTCTTCAGAGTCCCTTGGACAGCAAGGAGGTCAAATCAATCAATCCTAAAGGGAATCAACCCTGAATATTCATTGGAAGGACTGATGTTGAAGCTCCAATACTTTGGCTACCTATGTGAAGAGCCAACTCATAGAAAAAACCCTGATGCCGGGAAATATTGAGGGCAGAAGGAGAAAAGGATGAGTTGTTTGGGTGGCATCACCAATCCAATGGACATGAGTTTGAGCAAACTCCGGGAGATGATAAGGGACAGGGAAGCCTGGCATGCTGTAGTTCCTGGGGTTGCAAAGAGCCAGACAGGACTTAGCAACTAAACAACAACAACAAAATCTTATATTGTAAAATGACATTGTTAATTTCCACACAAAATGTTGTGAGGTCTGCCTTCCAAATTTGAAGGTCAAATTTGCAGCAAGGAATCAAGAGGTGTTTTTAGGCTGACATTTGATCTCCCCAGAGTGGACGTCCATTCACAGTGTAGGAGAGCAACTTAGCCTCCATGCTCACGTACTGTCTGTTGTTAAGTTCATATAACATCCCTGCACAATAGCAAGTGCTTAAACACTCTTTCAAACAATCACTGTCTTAATGGTGCATTTTTTTTTTCTGATCTAAACAAGGATGTAGAATGAATTAAGAAGTTTGAAGTTTCTTTTGGACTAATCTCATTGGTTTAGTCACCATTCCTGACAACTAAACTGCGTACATGCCTTACTCCCCACCACCCTGAATGTCTTCCTAGAGATTCTCCAAAATACCCTGCAACAATTTCAGCCTGAGCTCTTTAAATAAATATTCAGAGTTGATTTCCATTAGGATTGACTGGTTTGCTCTCCTTGCTCTCCAAGGGACTCTCAAGAGATTTCTCTAGCACCACAGTTTGAAAGCTCAATTAGCATCTCAGTGATAATTCCCACACTTATATTCCCAGCTCAAATTTACCTTCTGAGCTCCTGAAACATAAATGCAGCTACGGACTCACTTGGATGATCTTCTGCTCCTCAATCTTAACTCATTCAAAAAGAAATTCATTATTTCTCCTCCCAAACCAGTGCCAGTTCAGTGTTCCCTATTTTCATAAATGGCTCCCCTTCAATCTATTGCCAGAAACCTGAAATCTGGTAGTCTTTCTTGACAACTCTGTCCATTTAATCACAGCAAGTGAATCTCTTACTATTCCTTATGTCTGTCCCTTCTCTTCGAATGGAGTCACCACCCTGTAGGAACACTTTTTAATTAGGTGGCTTTGGTGGAATATTTTCCCACCTTTGTCTGTTTGGAATGAAAAATATTGCAGGCATAGCAGTAGACAAAGGGTCCTGTAGCCATCAAGTCTCTACATTGCTCCCCGCCCCTAAATGCACCCTGAGAATACTCTGGATGAAGAACAGGATGCTGTCCCAGAGAGCTGAGGTGTACCTCAAAGGAGTGATTTCAGTCAGCCTGACTCTTATATCTTCGATTAGTCGAAAATCACTCAATTTCTTAACTTGAGATATCTGGTTTTCTTTAATTAATGGTAATCTGTTGATGTTCTAATTCCTTGATCTTTGTTGCAAATCTCTTACATATCCTGGCTCCTCGCTTACCCCTTGGGAGCAGCACCTCAGACCCCTCTGAGATACTGTGTCTCAGGCTTATGCGTGCTAAGTCACTCCAGTTGTGTCCAGCTTTTTGTGACCCCATGGACTGTAGCCTGCCAGGCTCCTCTGTCCATGAGATTCTCCAGAGAGCAGTACTGGAGTGGGTATCCATTTCCTTCTCCATGGGACATTCCCAACCCATGGATCAAACTTGGGTCGCTCCATCTCCTGCATTGGCAGGTAGATTCTTTAGCACTGTGTCACCTGGCTGGCCCAGAACCTTGGAGAAATCTTCCCTAAATCTCCTCAACAAGCTAACGTTTTCTAGTATTTCCACAGACCCTTCATATCACTCTATTATTCATATTTTATTGCAATTATTTGTCTCTGTTCTCCTTTCACTCTGTTTTAGCTTATCTCTCATTTCCTCCTATTTCCTAGGTCCTGACACTGACTCAGATCTTCAACAAACATTTGCTAAACATGAATAAACAAATGTTATTAGTCATTAAAATTTTCTACAGTTGTTACAAGAGGGCATATAAAGAGAACAGTTTCTGTTAGAGACAAAGGAAGTTTTCCAGAAAGAATGGACCTTAAAAACAGATGAAAATGAAAGGTAATGTTTCAACACAATCTAAAAGAAATTAACAAAATGGTAGTATGGAAGAACAGCATAAATCACAATAATAAAGACCCACAGCTGAGACCATCAGACAAGAGGTAGATGGGGGAAGAGAGGAGGCAGAAAGGATTAGCCTTGGAAAATCTCATTTCAGAAACAAAGACTAAATTTGAAAGAAAACAGATGGATGAAAAACTGGAAAGCTTGCTTTAAATTTTTCTGTGCTTCCATGCTGGGCAATTTCTTCCACTCTCTCTTGTTCTTGGCTTGTTGATGAGGTTACCAGTTAAGGGTCCTAGAATTGAGCATCAGTTCAGTTCAGTAACTCAGTCATGTCCGACTCTTTGAGACCCCATCAACCGCAGCACACCAGGCCTCCCTGTGCATCACCAACTCCCGGAGTCCACCAAAACCTATGTCCATTGAGTTGGTGATGCCATCCAACCATCTCATCCTCTGTCATCCCCTTCTCCTCCTGTCCTCAATCTTTCCCAGCATCAGGGTCTTTTCCAATGAGTCAGCTCTTCTCATGAGCTCTTCACATCCATACATGACTACTGGAAAAACAGTAGCCTTGACTAGATAGATCTTTGTTGGCAAGTAATGTCTCTGCTTTTTAATGTGCTGTCTAGAATTGAGCATAACTATCTCCAAACTTGTACCTGCCAGGACCCTAGCTCTTTGGCTATTCCATGAGTTGTGAAGAGCCAAGCTCTAGGTCAGAAATTCCCAGCTAAGAATGCTGTTTGCGTGTCTGGGAAGATTTGGAATCAAATAAAGTCATAGTTGCAAATCATGTCTGACTCTTTGTGACCCCAGCAGCATGCCAGTCTTCACTGTCCTTCACTATCACCTGGCGTTTACTCAAACTCATGTCCACTGAGTCAATGATGCCATCCAATCTTCTCACCCTCTGTAGCCCTCTTCTCCTCTTACCCTCAATGTTTCCCAGCATCAGGGTCTTTACCAGTGAGTCTGCTCTTCGCATCATGTGGCCAAAGTATTGGAGTTTCAGCTTTAGCATCAGCCCTTCCAATGAATATTCAGGACTGATCTCCTTTAGAATGGACTGGTTGGATCTCCTTACTGTCCAAGGGACTCTCAAGAGTCTTCTGCAACAACACAGTTCAAAAGCATCCATTCTTCAGCGCTCAGCCTTCTTTATGGTCCAACTCTCACATCCATACATGACTACTGGAAAAACTATAGCTCTGTATATGGATATTTGTAGGCAAAGAGATGTCTCTGCTTTTTAATATACTGTCAAGTTTTGTCATAGCTTTTCTTCCAAGGAGTGTCTTTTAATTTCATGGCTGCAGCCACCATCTGCAGTGATTGTGGAGCCCAAGAAAATAAAGTCTGCCACTGTTTTCATTGTTTCTCTCAATATTTAGTTTGTTATATCATCAGAAATGTAGACAAAATAAGTTGAACCAAGTTTGAGTATATACTGAGGCTACATTATGTAAAGTGTGAAGTTTATACTCAACCTGCTGTATTTGCCTCTAAGTAATAAATAGCAGCAAAACTTCTTGATATCAGTGGACAAACAGATTTCTGTCTCTACTGAGGAGTACACAATGTGTACATAATGCATACACAATTGCACTCATCTCACACGCTAGTAAAGTAATGCTCAAAATTCTCCAAGCCAGGCTTCAGCAANAGAAGGGGACGACAAGAGGATGAGATGTTTGGATGGCATCACCGACTCAACGGACATGGGTTTGGGTGGACTCCACGAGTTGGTGATGCACAGGGAGGCCTGGCATGCTGTGGTTCATGGGGTTGCAAAGAGTTGGACACGACTGAGTGACTGAACTGAACTGAACTGAGGATCATAACAGCACACAGCTATCATTAAAAAAGGGAGAAAAATTTAAAAAAGTCTGACTAGTACGTCTTTTCAAATTTTCTAAAACAGGAGTACTTACTTAAATAAGTAAATATGTTGTTGTTCAGTTCCTCAGTCACATCCCACTCTTTGGGACCCCATGGACTGTAGCACACCAGGCTCGTTTGTCCTTCACTATCTCCCAGAGTTTGCTCAAAGTCATGTCCATTGAGTCAGTGATGCCATCCAGCCATCTCACCCTCTGTCGTCCCCTTGTCTTCCTGCCCCTAATCCCTCCCAGCATCGGGGTCTTTTCCAGTGAGGCAGCTCCTCGCATCTGGGGCCAGAGAATATATGTCAGCCCTGACTAGAACTACCAGTAGTGAGCTTCCCTGGTGGCTCAGTGGGAAAGGATCTGCCTGCCAAAGCAGGAGACTCGGTTCAATCCCTGGGTCGGGAAGATCCCCTGGAGGAGGAAGTGGCAACCCATTCCAGTATTCTTGCCTCTGAAATCCATGGACAAAGGAACCTGCAGTCCGTGGGGGTTGCTGAAGAGTCAGACACGATGGAGCACGCACACGTGCACCAGTAATGGAAACTATATTTACTGATTCTCCATGAGTATATGTGTCTATTTAATTTCATCATTTTAAACCAGGCAGTCTGGTTGTACACTGTAGATTAACTGAACACTAATGAGAACAGACAAGCCCTCTTTAACAAGAGCCTACAGCATTGGAAAGCTCTGTGTTTCCATAGATTAAGTCACAATGTCATTGATAATGCTGTGTACTGTGAAGGAACCACTGAGTGGTTAAAAACCATTGTAAAAGTAGGTCAGCCTACAAAAGAACTCCTTTCCTTCTGCCCAAGACCTTGCTTAATTTAAGTGGGGGTAACACACGCCTGACACTGCAAAATTCAGTTCTGATGGTCACACTTCATGTCAGGGTTCTGTGAATCTAGGTGTCGTCTGCTAGAAACAAAACTCCTTCTCAACAAGGTGGCACTGAGAATGGAGACCACAGATGCCAGTTTCAGGTTTGTGGAACCTGCCACCAGCAACGCTGCATCACCCTGAAACTCATTTTTGTAACTACGATGAATTAAGTGACATGAAATGACATCCAAGCACTCATGGGAATAAATTGACAAAATCTGAAATGCTCAGTCCTTGTTTGGAGAAGCAGTTTCTAAATGAGGTAGTGTCTTTAAGAGGTAGTGTGGTTAAAACAGGTTACTACTTTAAAAGTTATAATAGAGGCACAGCTGGAAATTCATGTCAGGAAACTATGTAATCAAAATCACAGATCGTAATTTGACAACGGGGGCAGTGCTTTGTTGTTGTTTAGTTGCTAAGTCGTTTCTGGCTCTTGAGACCCCACGGGCTGTAACCCACCAGGTTCCTCTGTCCACGGGATTCTCTAGGCAAGAATACTGGTATGAGTACCCATTTCCTTCTCCAGGGTATCTTCCCGACCCAGGAATTGAACCCCAGTCTCCTGCGTTGGAAGGCAGATTCTTTGCCATTGAGCTACCAGGGCAATGCTACAGCCAACATATTAGAAAAAGGAATAATAAGCTGAGAAAGTGTTAGTTGCTCAGTCATGTCTGACTGTTTGTGACCCACAGACTGTAGCCAGCCACGCTTCTCTGTCTATGGAATTCTCCAGGCAAGAATATTGGAGTGGGCTACCATTTCCTTCTCCAAGGGATCTTCCCAACACAGGGATTGAACTTGAATCTTCCGCACTGACAGGCAGATTCTTTAACACTGAGCCACTTGGGAAGCCCCAGTAAGCTGAGGTTTTACTAACAATTTGAAACAGATTCAAATGTTATGGCAGTTTGGGAGCCTCTCATAGCAGCAGGGAGGCAGCAGGAATTTGTGGAAAGCTCAGTTTGTAGGTTTGGAGTCCGATCTCTTTTCAGACGTCTCTGTCTTTGGTGGTCAGGAGAACAGGACAGTCTTCTTAAGTTCTCTGGGCTGGTTTCCTTGTCTATACAAGTAGGGCTATATCACAGAATCAGAAGTAACTGGTGATGGTGGATGTGAATTAGCTACATGAAAGTACATACCCCTCAAATTCCCTAAGTAACAGACGGGCATTTCACTATGATTGTGAAATACCTGACCTACAACAGAACAATAAAAATGAGGTGTTACTGCTACTACAAAATTGGTTGCCAGAAGCAAAACTCAAGAAAAGTGGATAAGCGTGAATCTAAAAACAAGTAAAGGTGATGCTAAATTTAATGACAACTTCAAAAACATTCCTGGACTTAATTAATAATAGTATATGCCACACACTTAATAAATATTTCATGAATGAAGATTTGAATTGGAAAGGCTAGGAATCCACTAAGGAGTTTTTCTTCCCCATGCCCGAGTCTGCACTTGTTATGAGTGACGCAAGGGTGCATACAGTGGTGATGGCCCCCTTGCTCCCTGTCCTCTCCATAGTACAAGTCATTAGAAAAAAGTCTTTCCTTGCAAAGTGTATATGGTTGCACACGTGTATACCTCTTCAGTAACCTTCAGTACTGAAAACAAATGTCTACACCAAAATCTGTACACTCACACTGCTATATTTTAAGTGAAGAACCAGCAAGGACCACTGCAGAGCTCAGGGACCTCTGTGGCAGCCTGGATGGGAAGGGGGTTGAGCAGAGAAGAGATGCGTATGTATGGCTGAGTCCCTTTGCTGTTCACATGAAACTATCACAGCATTGTTCTTTGGCTGTACTCTAGTATAAAATGGGTTTCCCTGACAGCTCAGTTAGTAAAGAATCCACCTGGAATGCAGGAGACCCCGGTTTGATTCCTGGTTTAGGAAGATTCCTTGGAGAAGGGATAGGCTACCCACTCCAGTACTCTTGGGGTTCCCTTGTGGCTCAGCTGGTAATAAATCTGCCNTATAAAATGGGTTTCCCTGACAGCTCAGTTAGTAAAGAATCCACCTGGAATGCAGGAGACCCCGGTTTGATTCCTGGTTTAGGAAGATTCCTTGGAGAAGGGATAGGCTACCCACTCCAGTACTCTTGGGGTTCCCTTGTGGCTCAGCTGGTAATAAATCTGCCTGCAATGTGAGAGACCTAGGTTTGATCCCTGGGTTGGAAAGATCCCCTGGAGAAGGGAAAGGCTACCCACTCCACTATTCTGGCCTAGAGAATTCCATGAGGTCATGGGGTCACAAAGACTGGAACATGACTGAGTGACTTTCAGTATAAAATAAAAAGTTTTTAAAATTTGTAAACTGAATTTTTAAAAATTTGTAAATATTGAAAGCAGCATTATTCATAATAGCCCCAAAGTGGAAACAACCATAATGTATATCAACTGATGAGTGAATAAAGGTAAATAATGTGTGGTACATCCACACAATGGAATGTTATTCAGCAATATAAAGAAATGGAGTACTGACACATGCTAAAACATGGATGAGCATGAAAACATTATCCTAAGTGAAAGAAGCCAGTCACAAAAGATAACATATTGTACAGTTTCATTTCTGTGAAATTCTGGAATAGGCCAACTGATAGAGATGAGAAGTAGGTAGTTATTACTTAGGGACGGGGTAGGAAGGGGAGTGGAGTGATTGCTAATGTGTATAGGTTTATTTTACCCCCCTTTGGGAGATGATGAAAATGTTCAAAAATTGTAGTGATTGTTGAATAATTCTGTGAATACAGTTTTAAAATTTAATTGTATCTTTGAAAGGATAAACTGTATTGCATGTGAATTAAATCTCAATGAAGCTCTTATGTTTGGTTGATGCATGTCAATGTATAGCAAAAAGAATACAGTATTGTAAAGCAAAACAAACTAAAAAATAAAAATTAAAAAAAACTAAAAGAAAAAAATATAATATTTTTTAATGTAAACGCAAAGTAGTAGAAACAGAAATAGGATATGCATAGTTCCATATATTTTAGATAAAATCCAAAGAAGGTAGATGGATTCAGCTATTCTTTTCCCTGCTGTTCAATTATAATTTATATCTGTTGGATCTAACCCCAGCACTGAAATGGGAGTCTGTGTATCAGTTAAGTTACTTAGTTTCTTTTCGCTGAAAGCTGTTTCAGTTTTTTTTTTTTAATTTTTATTGAAGTATATAGTTGATTTACAGTGTGGTATTAGTTTCAAGTATAAAGCAAAGTGATTCAGTTACACATATATATGTATATATACATACATATATATTGTTTTAGGCCACACTGTGTGGCATGCAGGATCTTAGTTTCCTGACCAGGGATTGAATGCGTGCCCTCTGCAATAGAAGCACAGAGTCTTAACCACTAGACCTCTAGGGAAGTCAACATAATAAAAGCTATATATGACAAACCCACAGCAAACATTATCCTCAATAGTGAAAAATTGAAAGCATTTCCCCTAAAGTCAGGAACAAGACAAAGGTGCCCACTTTCACCACTACTATTCAACATAGTTCTGGAAGTTTTGGCCACAGAAATCAGAGCAGAAAAAGAAATAAAAGGAATACAAATTGGAAAAGAAGAAGTAAAACTCTCCCTGTTTGCAGATGACATGATCCTTTTACATAGAAAACCCTAAAGACTCTACCAGAAAATTACTAGAGCTAATCAATGAATAAAGTTTCAGGATATAAAATCAACACACAGAAATCCCTTGCATTCCTATATACTAATAATGAGAAAATAGAAAGAGAAATTAAGGAAACAATTCCATTCACCATTGCAACGAAAAGAATAAAATACTTAGGAATATATCTACATAAAGAAACTAAAGACCTATATATAGCAAACTATAAAACACTGGTGAAAGAAATCCAAGAGGACATTAATAGGTGGAGAAATATACGATGTTCATGGATCAGAAGAATCAATATAGTGAAAAGGAGTATACTACCCAAAGCAATCTACAGATTCAGTGCAATCCCTATCAAGCTACCAGTGGTATTTTTCACAG
>SJYA01001160.1:439940-480627 GCA_006410615.1 Neotragus moschatus | reverse complement strand
TACTATTCAACATAGTTCTGGAAGTTTTGGCCACAGAAATCAGAGCAGAAAAAGAAATAAAAGGAATACAAATTGGAAAAGAAGAAGTAAAACTCTCCCTGTTTGCAGATGACATGATCCTTTTACATAGAAAACCCTAAAGACTCTACCAGAAAATTACTAGAGCTAATCAATGAATAAAGTTTCAGGATATAAAATCAACACACAGAAATCCCTTGCATTCCTATATACTAATAATGAGAAAATAGAAAGAGAAATTAAGGAAACAATTCCATTCACCATTGCAACGAAAAGAATAAAATACTTAGGAATATATCTACATAAAGAAACTAAAGACCTATATATAGCAAACTATAAAACACTGGTGAAAGAAATCCAAGAGGACATTAATAGGTGGAGAAATATACGATGTTCATGGATCAGAAGAATCAATATAGTGAAAAGGAGTATACTACCCAAAGCAATCTACAGATTCAGTGCAATCCCTATCAAGCTACCAGTGGTATTTTTCACAGAGCTAGAACAAATAATTTCACAATTTGTATGGAAATCCAAAAAACCTCAAATAGCCAAAGCAACCTTGAGAAAGAAGAATGGAACTGGAGGAATCAACCTGCCTGACTTCAGGCTCTACTACAAAGCCACAGTCATCAAGACAGTACGGTACTGGCACAAAGACAGAAATATAGGTCAATGGACCAAAATAGAAAGCCCAGAGATAAATCCACACAACTATGGACACCTTATCTTTGACAAAGGAGGCAAGAATATACAATGGATTAAAGACAGTCTCTTTAACAAGTGGTGCTGGGAAAACTGGTCAACCACTTGTAAAAGAATGAAACTAGAACACTTTCTAACACCATACACAAAAATAAACTGTTTCAGTTTTGATGTTGATATTTATTAGAAAAGATAGCCATCACTCTTTTATAGCCATCACTCTCTCTTAATTTTATTTTTGCATATTGTTTATTTATTAAAGGATTTTCCTTTTGTCTGCTATAAATTTTCTAATAACTATCACAGTATTGTTGATTAGCTATATTTCAATATAAATTTTTAAAAAATATTGAAAGAGGGAGCAATTACGATATGTTAAAAGTAAACATTTTCTTCCCCCAGAGTTACTTCTGGTTAGAAATGTGAAATTGTACTGTGAGTGTGAGAGGTGGTATGATGGTGGAAAGCATGGGAAGCCTACATCAGTAAAGGAGAGGCTGTGTCTTCTGCTCTGGTAGCTCAATTTCAGGACCATCCTTGGAATATGAATATCTCTTAAACTAATCATGCTGGCTTACTTTCATAAGGTCTTATTGGCTGCAATCCTGAAACTGAGGTTGTTTCAATAGTTCTGAATTATGCACCAAATAAAACATTTTGCATTCTTGAAAATGTGATGTGTATCATCCCAGTCCTCAGGCATTCTTGAGGACCATGTCTTCTCCACATGTGAGTTTCCATCCTGAGAATAGCATGGAAACATATGCACTACTGTGTGTAAAACAGATAGTCAGTGAACTTTCTGCAAAGGTTCCACACATACCTTTATCTGAGGTTGAGTCTCAGATAGGCCAACACTCAGAAGAGGACTTGATCGAGGAGAAGCATAAAGGGAAGCTTAGCTAGGGAAGTTTCCTACAGATTACCATACCACTTAAGTGATTATTATTACAATTTAATGAAATAATTCTTTTTTAAAGATTGGTTTTGATGGGGAAATTTTTTTTAAACTCTGTTGAATTTGTTACAATATTGCTTCTATTGTTTATGGTGGGGTTTTTCTGGCCACAAGTCATACAGCATCTTCTCTCCCCAACCAGGGATTGGACTCCCATGCCCCGCTTTGGAAGACAAAGTCTCAATCACTGGACTGCCAGGGAGGTGCCACAATGGCTTCAAGCCCTTAAGTATGAGACGTTTAGCAATAGTTTTCTCCATAGTTGATAGAAATATGAATCTATGTCTTCAAAAACCTAATTGAATGTTTATGAGAATCAGTCACACTACGTTGATAAGTAGGGAATCCAAACTTTTCTTACATTCGAATGACCTTTACAAACTTTTGTGAGGAAAAAAGAATTTTGGCCAGTAGCAACACAATCTGAACATGGTTATTTTTGTTTATTTCACTGTGTCAATATTAAAGTGTAGTAGTTTGATGAGTGTGCATTCATGCAGAAGAGGGAAAAGGCCACATTTGCATGGAAATTCAATTTATAATTGTTTTTATTTTTCATCAATGCTTAGTGAATTGCATCTAAATGGAGACTTTTTTTCCTTTTAAGGAGAATCAAATTTGACAAATAACCTATCTAGGTAAACACTTCCAGTGATTTTAATGGTAATTACACTCTGCTCTATTGAGTGATATAATGGGGTTAAAAGAAAAATCAGCTTCAACTTGAGTAGTTCTGGGATACTAGTAAGGAGAGGTAGAGAGACTTGTGTCATAGGACCTGGTTTACTACTTAACCCAAGTTAAGACGAAACCCAATTGGAAAGATTAAATTCAAGAAACTGAAGACTTAGTAATCAGGGAAAGAGCAACCAGTACAGTATACCTTGACTTTAGCAAGCTTTTGATAAAACTTAGATTAATACCTATGAATAAAGTGTGGTAACTTTTCTGTAACACCTTATGGAAAAACCTGAGTGAACTTTTTGACCAATCCAATAAAACAGCTCATGAGTGTTTCAGACAAAATATTTGGAAAACCTGGAACTGCAGCATGTATCACAGACCAGAAACAAGGAAGTGAAGGTAATTGGGAAAAGAGTAATTGGCTTGCCATGTTGCACCTTGGATTATGCAGAGACAGAGGAGTTTAAGGGATGACAGGGAAGGCTTTGAGAGTCACATGGAAGAGACTTTCTCAGACGCTTTTACCTAGAAAGCTATGATGATCTTCAGCAGTGAGAGGAAGAACACACAGCAGAGATTCAGTCTTCAGGGTCTGAGGTCAGACTTGAATCTCAGGTACATGAACTTAATTATTAATACGGTGTGTCCCTGGTCAAGTTACAGAACCACTATGAGTCCTAGTTCCTTATCTATAGAAGGGGATTGATAATCATTCTTTCCTGATTGTGTTTTAGAGTTAAGTACAGCAATCCACATAAAGCCCTTAGCATTCTGGCTGTGTAGAATGCTCACCATCGTTGTTGGCATTATTAACTTTTAGAAGCATCACACGGAGGGGACGTCGAGACTAGATGCCAGGAAGGCTATACTGTGGACAGAAATTGTGTCTGCGGGTCCATATTGAACAGAGAGCACGGACTGGCTGGGAGATGAGCCTGCAGAGAACAGAGGTGATGGACTTGGCAGCATCTAATGACTGGTTGCTGGGCTCCCCTGGTGGCTCAGATGATAAAGAATCTGCCCGCCAGTGCAGCAGATGTGGGTTGGATCCCTGGGTGGGAAAGATCCCCTGGAGGAGGAAATGGCAACCCACTCCAGTCTCCTTGCCTGGGAAATCCCACAGACAGAGGAGGCTGGCGGGCTATAGTCCATGAGGCCACAGAGAGCTGGACGCAGCTTAGTGACTGAGTAGCAACAACATGATGACTGGTCAGCAGGGTGCACACAGTGATTGCCACAGCCACCACTCAGTCCAGGGAGATATAAGCTCAGGCCAATCCAGAGACGCAGCCAGTGTTTTGTGGAACAGGGCGAGAATCCACAGGAATTTTGACAGTCAGAGATAAGAGCCAGTTCATGGGGGAGGAGGTGGGATGCTGAGGGATGAGCCATGTAGAGCAGAGAAAGGCTGTGAGAGAGCCAGGGACTGCAAACATGCCTGAGAAACTAATGCTGTCTGTGGGTGATTAAAAGGCCTGGCATGCTGCTTCCAAGAAACAGATGATGATAGTATTTTATTAGAGGCCATAAAAAGCTGTCCCATAATTTTTTTCACATGGTCCTGAATTATTTAAAGAAGGCCTCCATAACATATCAAAGAAATATGATGGACATTTTGTCTTCAGTCCAACAATACTAGTGGTTCTACCGTTCCCCCAATTATTTTGAGTTTCTTTTTAAAAAAACATTTTATTGGAGTGTAGTTGTTTTACAGTGTTGTGTTAGTTTCTGTTGCACATACATATACATATGTTGTTGTTCAGTCATGTCTGACTCTTTATGACTTGTGGACTGTAGCATGCCGGGCCTCCCTCTCCCTCACCACCTCCCAGAGTTTGTCCAAGTTCATGTTCATTGCATCAGTGATGCCGTCCAGCCATCTCATCCTCTGAAGCCCTCTTTTTCTTCTTCCCTCAGTCTTTCCCAGCATCAGGAGCTTTTCCATGAGTCAGCTGTTCACATCAGATGACCAAAATACTGGAGCTTCAGCTTCAGCTTCAGCACCAGTCCTTCCAATCAACACCCAGGACTGATCTCCTTTAGGATGGACTGGTTGGATCTCCTTGCAGTCCAAGGGACTTTCAGGAGTTTTCTCCAGCACCACAGTTCAAAGGCATCAATTCTTAGGTATTCTGCCTTCTTTACACTCCACACGAGACCACTGGGAAGACCGTAGCCTTGACTATACAGACCTTTGTTGGCAGAATAACGTCTCTGTTTTTCAACACACTGTCTCAGCTTGTCATCACTTTCCTGCCAAGAAGCAATCATCTTCTGATTTCATGGCTGCAGTCAACATCCACAGTGATTTTGGAGCCCAAGAAGAGGAAATCCATCACTGCTTCCACCTTTTCCCCTTCTATTTGCCATGCAGTAATGGGGCTGGATGCCATGATCTTATTTATTTATTTATTTATTTATTTTATTTTAGCATTTAGTCTTAAGCTCGCTCTTTCACTCTCCTCCTTCACCCTCAAGAGGGTCTTTTTTTTTTTTCACTTTCTGCCATTAGAGTGGCATCATCTGCATATCTGAGGTTGTTGATATTTCCTGTCTATCTTGATTCCAGCTTGTAACTCATCCAGCCTGGCATTTCTCATGATGTGCTCAGCATATAGGTTAAATAGACAGGGTGACAGCAGATAGCCCTGTCGTACTCCTTTCTCAATCTTGAACCAATCAGTCGTTCCCTACAGGGTTCTAACTGTTGCCTCTTGACCTACATACAGGTTTCTCAGAAGACAGGTAAGATGGTCTGGTAAACCCATTTCTCTAAGAGCGTTCCACAGTTTGTCATGATCCACACAGCCAAAGGTTTTAGTCAGTGAAACAGATGTTTTTCTGAAGTTCCCTTGCTTTCTCTATAATCCAGCAAATGTTGGCAAATATATACATATGTACATGTACATATATCCCCTCTTTTGGATTTCACTTCGGCTTCCCTGGTGGCTCAGTGGTAAAGAACCGGTCTATCAATGCAGGAAACGCAGGAGACATGGGTTTGATCCCTGGGTTGGGAAGGTCTCCTGGAGGAGGAAATGGCAACCCGCTCCAGTATTCTTGCCTGGAGAATCACATGGACAGAGGAGCCTGGTGGGCTACAGTCCATGGGGTCCCAAAGAGTCAGACACGACTGAGTCCCATTTGGGTCACCATAGAGCGCTGAATAGTGTTCCCTGTGCTGTATGGTGGGTTCTTATTAGCTATCTGTTTTATATGAAATCAGGATTGACATATGCTGAATTTCTTGAACTCAGTGGAAGCCTTTTAAGCCCAAGGGATTGAAATCCTAAGAAAATACCGTTCTTCTTGGCTCATTCCTCCCATCCTGCTTAACCCTGACTCTTCCTTCCATTGGGTGTATTTTTAAGGTCTGGGCTGGCAACATCTGGAGGTTTCTGGATCACCTACTTCCATTTGGAAATCACAGCAGTCTCTTATTCTTTTTCATTGTGTGGCATCAGTTGTCATACCTCCTCTTTCACTTCTAATTTTTTAGATATTTCTAATTTTTGGAAAATCTAATTTTTAGATTTTCTAATTTTTAAAATATGTATTCATTTTAATTGATTGCTCTACAATATTGATTTGATTTCTGTCATATATCAACATGAATTAACAATAGGTGTACATATGGCCCCTCCTTCTTGAATTTTCCTCCCATCTCCCAGCCATTCCCAGGCCTCTCGGTTATTACAGAGCCCTAGTCATTTCTAACTTTATGTGAGTCTTCTTTCTTTTTTTCCTCGTGCTAGATAAATGTTTGTCCATTTTGTTGATCACTTCAGAAGACAAACTCCTAGTTTTGTTGGCTTTTTCTGCCCTTTTTCCTGGTCTCTGTTTCATATTTCTGCTCTGATCTTTATTATTTCCACCTTTATGCTAAATTCCAGCTTGACGTGTTCCTTTCTAGTTCCTTGAGGTGAAACATTAACTTATGTGCCTGAGAACTTTTTTCTTTTTACTGTATTTATTACTACAAATTTCCATCTTAGTAGTGCTTTTGCTATGTCTCATAAGTTTTGTTATGTTGTGTTTTTGTTTTCAACAAAGAAATTTTCTAATTTCCCCTTTTGAGATTTTTTTTTTTTTTTGCCTATTGGTTGTTCAGGTATGGATTGTTTAGTTTCCACATATTTGTGGATTTTTCAGTTTTTCTTCTTTTGTTGATTTAGTTTCATTCTGTTGCGATTAGAAAACTCGGTATGATTTCAATATTCTTAAATTTGCTGAAACTTGTGATTTATCCTGAAGAATGTCCTGTATGTGCTGAAGAATGTCTTCTGTTACCTTTGCGTGGGATGTTCAGTAGATGTCTGTCAAGTACACTTTGTCTGTGATAATGAAAGTGAAAGTGTTATTCACTTTATCACGTCTGACTCTTTGTGACCCCATGGACTACATCCCACCAGGCTTCTCTGTCCATGGGTTTCTGCAGAAAGAACACTGGAGTGGGTTACCGTGACTCTTCCTGGAGAGCTTTCCAACCCAGGGATCGAACCCTCATCTCCTGCATTGCCAGGCAGATTCTTTACCATCTGAGCCACCAGGGAGACACACATTTTGTCTACCGCATTGCTCAAAATAAATAAATAAACTGCGTGGGGCAGCAGGAAACTTCTGGAGGTGATGGATATGTTAATTATCTTGGCTCCGGTGATAGCTGCACAGGTGATTACATACGCCTACACTCATCAAATTTTATACTTTAAATATGTGCAGTTTCTTGCACATCCGTTATACCTCAGCAAAGCTGTTTCATAGAAAGAGGAGGAGGAATTGGCAAGGATGAAAGCACCCCGCAACAGCTGATGCCAGGGGACCAGAATAATTACAGAGCTGCAGGCGATGGCCGTTTGCCACCATTAATGTGTAGGACTTCCTAGCAGGTGAGGCCAGGGAGAAATATGCACAAAACATTTTCTTTGATGGGGGAAGGGTGCCAAGGAATAGCAACTTTATTTGCAAATCCGGTAGACAGAAAAGATGTGGACTAGTATCCCAGAGAACTATTTTTTTTTTTTTAACTTTTTAGTCTGTATTGTGGTATCATTGATTAACAACTTTGTGAAAGTTTCAGGTGAACAGCAAAGGGACTCAGCCACACACATACATGGATACATTCTCCCCCAGATTCCCCTCCCTCCAGGCTGCCACATAACATTGAGCAGAGTTCCCTGTGCTGTACAGTAGGTCCTTGTTGGTTATTTATTTTAAATGTAGCAGTGTGTACATGTTCATCCCTAACTGTCCCTTCCCACCATCCTTCCACCTGGCAATCATAAGTTCATTCTCTAAGTCTGTGAGTCTATTTCTGTTGTCCCTTGGGGTTCAGCTGGTAAACAATTCGCCTGCAGTGTGGGAGACCTGGGTTTGATCCCTGGTTTGGGAAGATGCCCTGGAGAAGCTAAAGGCTACCCACTCCAGTATTCTGCCCTGGAGAATTCCATGGACTGTTTGGGGTCACAAAAGAGTCAGACACAATTGAGCGACTTTCACTTTCAAGTCGATTAAGTAAAAATTGTGGGGGAAAAAATGACCAATAGTATAGATATAAGTGCGGCTGGAGGTGTGAAGAGGGCAGAGCAGGTTCTTAGCTGTACCAAAAATAAGGATGAGGGAGGAAAAATGAGCTGAGGGTACCTCCTCTTGGCCATACCTCCTTATGCTGCCAGGTTGCTGGGTTTAAGACCATAATTTGTTAGGTCGTCAGTATTTTCCTCCACATATTTGACTATATTATGAATAGAAATTGTAAGCAATTTTATTTCAGTTTTATTGTGGGACCTTCCCACCAACCTCTAGTCTGTTATTTTAAGCAGTTCCCTTTAGGATGAAAAAAACTCCCTGAAACTTGTCTTTTCATCTATGCAGATGACTTTCAAGGACGTTCTCAAACCCACCAAAGAAACTCCTGTCTGATTTAATTCAGAGAACCTTTGTTCTACACAATTGGCTTGTTTTGTTCTTTGGGTTACTGAGAATGATGGGATTGACTTGGTTTACTGTTTTAAGTCTTTACTGAATTTGTTACAATACTGCTTCTGTTTTAACTTCTGTTTTTGTTTTTCTTTTTGGCTGCAAGGCATGGGGGAATCTTAGCTCCTCAACCAGACATCTATCTAACCCTCTCCCACTGCACTGGAAGGTGAAGTCTTAACCACTGGATCGCCAGGGAAGTCCCTGACTTTTTATTCTTTACAGTGCTGTCAAACGTCAAACTTATCAGAAGCAAGGACAAAAGTTGTCATGAGAGTATACTTGCCTCCACTTGGCCTAAATTTATTTTCATTCAACTTTTAACTTATACTAACCTGCTTATTAGCTCCTGAGAAATCGGTATGCAGCTCAAGAAGCAACAGTTAGAACTGGACATGGAACAACAGACTGGTTCCAAATTGGGAAAGGAGTACATCAAGGTTGTATATTGTCACCTTGATTATTTAACTAACATGCAGAGTATATCATGAGAAATGCCAGGCTGGATGAAGGAGAAGCTGGAATCAAGATTGCCAGGAGAAATATCAATAACCTCAGATATGCAGATGACACCACCCTTATGGCAGAAAGCAAAGAACTAAAGAGCCTCTTGATGAAAGTGAAAGAGGAGAGTGAAAAAGTTGTCTTAAAACTCAACATTCAGAAAACTAAGATCATGGCATCCAGTCCCATGACTTCATGCCAAATAGATGGAGAAACAATGGAAACAGTGACAGACTTTATTTTTGGGGGCTTCAAAATCACTACAGATGGTGACTGCAGTCATGAAATTAAAAACACTTGCTCCTTGGAAGAAAAGCTATGACCAACCTAGACAACATGGTAAAAAGCAGAGACATTACTTTGGCAAAAAAGGTCTGTCGAGTCAAAGCTATGGTTTTTCAGTAGTCATGCATGGATGTGAGAGTTGGACTATAAGGAAAGCTGAAGGCTGAAGAATTGATGCTTCTGAGCTGTGGTGTTGGAGAAGACTCTTGAGAGTCCCTTAGACTGCAAGGAGATCCAACCAGTCCATCCTAAAGGAAATCAGTAGCTGAAGCTCCAATCCTTTGTCCAGTTGATGTGAAGAACTGACTCATTGGAAAAGACCTTGATGCTGGGAAAGAGTGAGGGCAGGAAGAGAAGGTGGCAACAGGGGATGAGGTGGTTGGATGGCATCACCGACTCAATGGACATGAGTTTGAGCAAGTTCTGAGAGTTAGTGATGGACAGGGAAGCCTGGCGTGCTGCAGTCCATGGGGTTGCAGAGTCGGACACGACTGAGCGACTGAAGTGAACTGAACTTGCTTGCTTCGAACATCTTTCTAATTTGCCTTAATATCCATCTGGAAGACAGTGAGAGTAAAACGGAGTAAAACTTTCTTCCAGCTTTTTATTTTTTAATTTATGTCCTGATTGGAAGATAATTGGTTTACAATGTTGTGTTGGTTTCTGCCATACAGCAACGTGAATCTCTCAGAGTTACACATATATCAGTTCCTTCTCTGTTGAGCTTCCCTCTCCCCTACCCGTCCCATCCCTCTAAATCATCACAGAGCACCACACCGGGCTCCGCGTGCTGTAGCGCAGCTTCCCACTAGCCATCTGTTTCACTCGTGGTAGTGTGTATATGTCAGTGACTCTCTCAACTTGTCCCACCCTCTCCTTCCCCCACTGTGTCCCCATGTCTGTTTTCTATGTCTGTGTCCCCATTCCTTCCCTGCAGACAGAGTCACCAACACCATTTTTCCAGATTCCATATATATGTGTTAATGTACAATATTTGTTTTTCTGACATTATTCTCAATGGTGAAAAACTGAAAACATTTGCTCTAAGATCAGGAACAAGACAAGGGAAGTCCTGGGCACAGCAATCCAAGTGAAACTTTAGGTAATAAATTTACTTAGTGTTCAGTTACTGTATTTCTTTCTTCCTCGGTGGTCACATACATGAAATCTTTTTCCCACTGGATAGACTTTATAGATAAATTGGAGAGATGTGCTATGTTAGCTATTTCTCTCTCCTTTTTCCCCTCCATACTGTCACTGAACCATGTATGGGTTAACAACAACTAGTCAGAAATATAATAGCATGTTTCCTTTTGGAATATGAAATTAATTTTCTAATTTAGTATTAATTACTTATCTGTATTACCAACAGAAATCAGAACTCTCCATAAAGGAAAGAACCGTGAGATTTTCTTAAAGAATGAAAATATAATGACTCTTTTTAAAACACAGGGTGATAGACAATGTGGTCTAACAACAGAAAATAAAACTTGATGAGGCAGAGTTAACCACAAGGGAATCTAAATATCATCAGAGAAAAACAAATAGATTATAGTATTAGCAACAAGATTATAATCACGAGACAAACACATTTGCCAATGTTAAGGAAGTCCAAAATGAAGTGGATCTGTAGAGACTTTGTTCCTCTCTCATCCTTTGAAATATATAGATGCTTTCAGCTTTCAAGGCAGCAAATGGTTAGGGACTGAGGTAAATTCAATCACAGAAGCATATTCAAAGGGATGAGCCTCTGTAAAATATCTTTGATTTTATTCTGCTATCCTCATTTGTCAATGGCATAGCTAGAATGCCAAGTCATAAATTTAGACTTATATCTTCCTCAAAGCATGAAGAACGGAAGTCTGACTGTTGTAGTAGTTACAACACACAGCCGTGGCTTGAGATGAAAACTAATGCTTATTTTACTTTCTTTTTTTAATTTAATTTCTTTTTTTTTTTGTTTCTGCATTGCTCCTTGCACTAACTCTGCCCCAACCTTTTTGCTTTTCCTATAATATATTAGACAACTTCCACCCTTGGGATACTTCTCTCTTCCTGGAAGGCTCTTCATGCCACTCCATCTCCTTGGCTTCTTCTCTTTCTTCTTTCAAGTCTTTGCTCAGGTGACACCTTCCTGGTGAGACCTTTCCTGATGTATCTTTTTTAAAAAAAATTAATTTATTTTTAATTGGAGGATAATTGCTTTACAATGTTGTGTTGATTTCTGCCATACATCAACATGAATCAGCCAGAGGTATACATATGTCCCCCCTTCCCCTTGAACCCTCCTCGCACCCCTCTAGGTTATCACAGAGCACAGGGTTCAGTTTCCCGAGTCATACAGAGAATGCCCACTGGCTCTCTCTTTTACATGTGGTGGTGCATATGTTTCAATGCTACTCTCTCGGTTCATCCTCCCCTCTCCTTCCCCACTGTGTCCACAAGTCTCTTTCCTATGTCTGCATCTCCATTGCTGCTGCCGCTGCTGCTGCTAAGGCGCTTCAGTCGTGTCCAACTCTGTGCGACCCCATAGACAGCAGCCTGCTGCTAAGTCGCTTCAGTCCTGTCCGACTCTGCGACCCCATAGATGGCAGCCCAGCAGGCTCCTCCGTCCCTGGGATTCTCCAGGCAAGAACACTGGAGTCGGTTGCCATTTCCTTCTCCAATGCTGCCCTGCAAATAGGTTCATCAGTAACATCTTTCTAGATTCTAAATACATAGTTTCACAACTTCCTGGTGCATAAGATGCATTGAACACTATCCTATTTAAGTGTAGGAACTAAGAATGATAGTAAAAAATGAAGATAAATAGTAGTAAAAAGAAATTTTAAAGACTTAATAAATAGCCAAAATATCTTACAGGCTATGTTAATTGTAATATTCTTCAAAATGGAAGAATCATTAGTTATAGTTAAATTAAAAACCCAAGGTTTTCTAAAGACATATTTACCTTCTGACACTTTAACATGAATGATAATTAAGCCTTAAAAACTTCTGTGGTAGACCAAGTCATCCCATATATTTCTTAGTGACTTTTTGTTAATCTGAAGAGTTTGATGTTCATCTTTTAGGCAGCAGCAGTTGTACATTATATTTTCGTTTCAGAAGGATCATGCTAGAGTCATTTCCCTGTTATCATCATCATTTGGTAAGGGAAGACATTTTGTGAATTCACTCATCATGTTTGCTAGCCAGCCCCTCCTCTTTATCCACCACCAGCTGAGGTTAGATGCTAGTCATCACTTCTGGGTGATGGCGAGAATGTCCGGTAAGTATTACAGCATCCAATCCTGCAGCATGAGAGTGTGTCTCCAGCTAAACCCCAGGATGACCTTTCTAAAATGAAAACACAGGACTTCCCTGATGACTCAGTGGAAAACAAAGTGCCTGCCAATGCAGGAGACACAGGAGTGATTCCTGGTCCTTGAAGATCCCACATGCCACAGAGCAACTAATCCTGTGAGTTTTAGAGCCCCTGAGCCACCACTCCGGAAGTCCCCGCAGCCTGGAGCCCATTCTCCATGACGAGAGAAGCCCCCAAAATGAGAAGCCCATGCACCACCAGAGAATAGCCCCCACTCACTGCAAGCAGAAACAGCCATGAAGACCTAGCACAGCCAAAAACAAATTAAAAAAAAAAATCCTCCAAGGGCCCTGTCAAGGGACTGCTTTCAAAATAGGCTGCCTTCTTTGATCTGTTTCTTTGGAGACCAGGTGATTATAATTTAAGATGGGTTTGGGAATTTCCATGCTGCCGGAGACACCATCTGAGAACCTTCCCAGTACTTGGTTCTGACAGCAAATGCTGAAGCGGAAAAAATATTTCCATCCATCTGCAGTANATTGCCTAGAAGTAGAGCAGAGATAATGGGTCAGCCCACTCTACCTGTAACCCACCCTAACATCCTTCCCTGCATACTATAGTGGCTGAAGAGTTAAAACCCTGCATTAGTCAGACTGTTTCAGCTATAGAGTAGCATGCTTAGCGTAGATTCCTCCAATTAGATGTTCATAGTCAAGACTTTGATTTGCGACTGAATTCGATGTGAAAAACAAAAACTGTGCCTTTTTGTAAGATAAAGATGGGGATGATCTATCCAGATTCGCATGATGATAGAGCAGGGACACGCACTGGTGAATTCCTGCATTGGCAGAGTATTTCTTGAGGAAGCAGAATTCTTGATAAAGGCAGACAGAATACTTTTCCAGAGTTGGTAGCTGTGGTGGAAAATTCTTGACTCCAGCTTTCTGATCACGACAGAGGCTTGAATTCTCTTAAGTTGGGAAATTATTCCTGGAATGTAACATCTAGCATGTTTCTTCATACTGACCTAGAATCTAAATAAATCCTTCTGAGCTTAAACTAGCTAGAATGAATTATTCTGTCTTCAATAGAAACCACAGATGTTGATGGACATAATCACAGTCTGAGGGTGGGCAATGCATCTGGAAAAAATGTCTGAGATGAAGTATGTAACCTGGTGATGTTTCAGGGCAGCAAGTTTCATTATCTTTAGAAGTTGGGGCACTGGTATTCCATGTCTCACAGGACTAAATATTTACTAAGTTTTTTAACCTGACATTATCTGTAATGAAATATGTATTGAAGTCTTGGCCAGAAAGAATGGCTATCAACGTAAACAGGATATAGGGCGTAAGGTAGAGACATAAGAGACGCAAGGCTGGCCAGTTGTAACTACATTGGAAAATGTAAAGGAAAAAGGTGACAGAACCCAAATGTCATACGAATTCATCCAGAGAAACATGGGTTTTCATGTCTACCCAGAAAGAGTAGCATATTATTTGTTCTAGCATAAGGATAGTAGAGTTAAAAATTAAAAGTGGAATCTCAATGTATCTAAATGTGGTGCCAGTTGAATGCACCAGTCGTAATGTGTTTCTTATGCGAAATTTAGAGTGTAGATTAGGAGACCATACGGCCCTTGGTTTTGAAGTGGCGATGATTGCACAGATGACAGCCCACTGAAGGCTGTCTCTGAAACTCCAAGCGACTGTCTCCAAGTGACAAAACTTTGAGCAGTGTATCCGATCATGTACTTGATGTGTTTGAAGACACAGATGTGCACTGATCCATACGTGGCAGCTAAGTATTTGGTTGGTAGGTCATGGTCTTGCAGGCAACAACAGGGGATTTGGGGAAATGTTACTTGGAGGTCTTTTTAGAATAGGCCAAGGATGCAAGGTTGTTAGGAGCCTGAGTGCTTAGCAAAAGATTCTCTTTTACAAAAGATTTTAATAATCAGAGGCATCAAATGGTGTCCTCTGTGGATGCCACTTCTTTCTGAAGTCACCTCTGTGCTTGCTCAATGGCACACCAACAAGTTGACCGCCATGGTGGGAATGGAAAGACATAAGGGTGTGAAATGCCCTCTTCCTCGTGTTGGGGTATTTCTGGCGGCTGCTGTTCTGGCCATTCCTCTGTTGAGTGCCTAAGCTGCACACACTGAAGCCTAGGCCAAACCCAAGTAGAATTCCATTCTTTGGTGGGAGGAAAAGCTCCCAGCTTAATGGGCGCAGGACAATGCCACTCAACTTGGTGGAATCTGAAAGGGGCAGTGACTTGTCCTCACTGGCACAGGCACGTATTTGCAGTGGGCTGGCCTTCCAGCTCGCCACACTTCTTCAGGGCCTCTTCTTCAGCTTCCTACTCATGCCTATGATAACCGCATACTATAGAAACCTTACCAAAAACAGAAAGACATAGTTGCGTGTATATGTCAATCCCAATCCCCCAGCTAATGAGACCCTGCTGTGTAGCACAGGGAACTCTACTCAGTGCCCTGTGGTGACCTAAGGGGAGGGATCAGATACATGATACCTCTTCTCTAAGGATGAGGATACATGGGACAGGGAGTTAAGGGGTTAGAGTAGGACTAACACTTCTCAGTGTGACTGAGAATCATTAGAGATGGGTAGTTAATTCCACACTTTTGAACGGAATCTGCTATGAAATTGTCTGAGAATCACAGACTGACCAACTAATAGCTGGGTGACTGTACAAGTTACTTAACATCTGTGTGTCTTGGTATCTAAGGGGATCATAATAGTACTGTGGGTTAAGTAAATCAGCATGTGTCAGTCACTTTGGAGACTACCCAACTCTACCTGAACATTGCTATTGTTCCGTTGCTAAGTTATGTCCAGCTCTTTGCAACCCCTGGACTGCAGCACACCAGGCTTCTCTGTCCTCCACTGTCTCTCAGAGTTTGCTTAACCTCATGGCCATTGAGTGGATGATGCTATCTAATCATCTCATCCTCTATCTTCCACTTGTCCTCCTGCCCTCGATCTTTCCCAGCATCAGGATCTTTTCCAATGAGGCAGGGGAAGGGGCAGGAAGGGAAATGTACAAGGGAGCTCCTATGGGTTATGCATGAGAGCTTCCCAGGAAAACTCAAGAGATCAGGGGATCAAGCTAATGGGTACTTGAGCACAATTAGCATCAGTAAGTACCTTAGTTGAAGGTTGGGAGAGCAGAATATTTCAGCTTCATGTTAGTTTTCCTATGTAATTCTTATTAACATTCAGAGAGGATAATTATTATCCTGTTCCCTTTACAAATGAGGAAACTGAGGTTTATAACATGTGATTTTCTTAGAGTCACCAAGCTGTGAAATAGTCCACTGGAAATCAGAATCACAGTTTGCTTGACCTCACTGCTAGGGAATGTTACCAATTCAGATAATTTAACACTTATACTTTGCATTAATATTCATCCTGGTAATGGAGCATTTGGGGCTGTTCTACAGAGTTTGCTAATTAAAATAATCCTCTAACACAGTGGATCCCAAAGTATCCCTCAGACTGAATTTTCTGGATAGCTATAAAAAATAGTAATGCCTGGGTGTCACCCCAAGAGATTTTTTTTTTTTTTTAATTTTGGTGTGGTGTGCGGCCTGAATGGGCTTCCCAGGTGGCTCAGTGATAAAGAACATGCTTGCCAATGCAGGAGATGCAGGTTTGATCCCTGGGTTGGGAAGATGCTCTCGAGAAGGAAATGGCAACCCACTCCAGTATTCTTGACTGGAGAACCTCATGGACAGAGGAGCCTGGTTGGCTACAGTCCATGAGGTTTTAGAGTTGGACACAACTTGGTAACTAAGCACACAGACACGCAGCCTGAATACTGGCACTTTAAAAGTTTTTCCAGGTGATTCTAAAATGTGACAAGTTTTGAGATCCAGTGAAATAGTGTGTTGATGGAGGGAATGGAATAGCTTTTCTTTTTGAAATATTTTTCTGACTGAGCATTATGGCCAGCCTGCCTAGAGACATGGTCTATACTGGCTAGAAGAATGATGGGGGCAGGGGGGTGTCTAATTGAAATGACTACTCAATAATAATAATGACTACTCAATAATTGGTAAGTGACTGGAAGAAATAATACTCAACACATGGTAGGCATTACATAAGACAGGTTGGTTGAGCAACTTAGTCAATGGTGCTAGAAGTCTTCAACATGTCTATCTTAATAGATAACAATGAATCCAGTTAAAGAACAGAGGGTAGGAATTAGGACCCCAGATTTAGGACCCAGATTGCCTAGGTTCAGACCTGTCTCCTTCCACTTCTTAGCTCTGTGAACTTGGCATGTGTTTTCACCTCATCTGTAAAATAAAGGTAACACCAGTTTTACCACCTGATGGAGCAATCAAACATATTTATTTCATGAAGTTTTTGTGAAAATAAAAAGAGGTAAAGACTTGAAGATTGGGGAGGCAGCATAGAGGAGCTTATTTCATTTTAATTATTCACATGTGAAAATTGTGGCAACTTTCCCTCTATAAGAACTTAAAATCTGTAAAAAATTTTAAATTTCCCATTTTATTTTTACTAGTCATTTTATCATCACTTGATTCTATCATGTGCATAATCCCATCTTTTAAAAAATCTTGCTAAGTACGTATACATTTAGTAAACTTTTTGTCTACATCACCCACCCTGAAATCTGAAATACTTAATGACAAATTTTATTATCCTGAAACATCAACAGATAAACTTCTGAACAAGACAGTTTTCCTATCTCATGGTCTAAATTATAACCCATCTTGCTTTCCACTGATGAAGTAACAAGAAATGGTCATGCATCTATTTAAGCAAAAAGTGTGAAAGTACAAACACACGCCAAAATCACTGTTATGGGCAAAAAATATAAAAAAAGTTTTAAAGAAAAAAAGCTGAAAGTTTCTATATTTTCTTTTATCACCATAATTTTTATTGAGAAAAAGCAAAACTAAAAAAGAAAAACCAAAGAGAATAATTAAAAATTAACTCATACTGCAATTATCAAGGGATAGTCTGAGAGATTGTGAGAGAATTCTATATAAATATACAGGATGGTTCAATGTTGATTTAAGTTTATTTGCACTGGTTTCTCTCTTCAGTTCACAGCTACCTGCAGATGCTACCAATCACAACTTTGGTTCTTTTAAACAAAGTGTTAGTGTCAGAAAGGAGTCCTGAGGATGTCACAGATGTACTGAACTGAATCTGAAATTTTGATGGCTGCATTTCTGTACGATTGAAGCCATGAAATTAAAAGACACTTACTCCTTGGAAGGAAAGTTATGACCAACCTAGATAGCATATTAAAAAGCAGAGACATTACTTTGCTAACAAAGATCTGTCTAGTCAAGACTATGGTTTCTCCAGTGGTCATGTATGGATGTGAGAGTTGGACTGTGAAGAAAGCTTAGTGCCAAAGAATTGATGCTTTTGAACTGTGGTGTTGGATAAGACTCTTCAGAGTCCCATGGACTGCAAGGAGATCCAACCAGTCCATTCTGAAGGAGATCGGCCCTGGGATTTCTTTGGAAGGAATAATGCTAAAGCTGAAACTCCAGTACTTTGGCCACCTCATGTGAAGAGTTGACTCATTGGAAAAGACTCTGATGCTGGGAGGGATTGAAGGCAGGAGGAAAAGAGGATGACAGAGGATGAAATGGTTGGATGGCATCACCAACTCGATGGACATGGGTTTGGGTGAACTCTGGGAGTTGGTGATGGACAGGGAGGCCTGGCATGCTGCGATTCATGGGGTCACAAAGAGTCAGACACGACTGAGTGACTGAACTGAACTGAACTGAAGTATCCTAATAAAGCTTCTCTAAATCAGGATGTGAGTTGAATGTTAATTGCCAGTTGGAAAATATACATTTACTGATTCTAGATGAGTATGGGATTCATAATCTTATCCTTTACTATATTTGAATATCAAAATTTACTTATATGAAGCAGAATGTACTTCTGAGTAATAAACTGGCATCAAGTACATAAAATCTTACATGGGGCCATTTTAGGAGCAGGTGACGGAAGAAAGAAATGGCTACCATTGTCATGACTGTATATTCCTTAAAAATTCAATGTGATTAGGTTTGGGTAGAATTTTAAATATTTGATCACTTAGAACAATTATTTTTTATCCATTTTAAGAAAAATATCAAGCTTAGATATCTGAAAACATTTCAATTAATTGGTATTGCTAGATTCAGTGACAAGAGTAAAGACCTATAACTTCCTAGAAAATGCAAAAATATTATTATTATTTTAATCATAGTTTCCTGGGCTCCAAGCTCACTGCAGATGGTGATTGCTGCCATGAAATTAAAAGACACTTGCTTCTTGGGAAGAAAGCTATGACAAACCTAGACAGCATATTAAAAAGCAGAGACATCACTTTGCTGACAAAGGTCTATAGAGTATAAAAGCTATGGTTTTTCCAGGAGTCATGTGTGGATGTGGGAGCTGGACTATAAAGAAAGCTGAGCACAGAAGAATTGATGCTTTCAGACTATGGTGCTGGAAAAGACTTTTGAGAATCCTTTGACCAGCAAGGAGATCAGTCCTGAATATTCATTGGAAGGACTGTTGCTGAAGCTGAAACTCCAAACTTTGGTCAACTGATGAGAATAACTAACTCATTGGAAAAGATCTGATGTTGGGAAAGATTGAGGGCAGGAGGAGAAGGGGATGACACAGGACAAGATGGTTGGATGGCATCACCAACTCAATGGACATGAGTTTGAGCAAATCCTGGGAGATAGTAAAGGATAGCGGAGCCTGGCGTGCTGAAGTCCATGTGGTCACAAAGAGTTGGTCATGACTTAGGGACTGAACAACAACAACAAAGATTCTAAGGAACATTATTCATATTCACAGATTATGATAATTTATGGTGATATTATAGAAATCAGAATCCAGATTGTGATGTCCTCATGAGGAGAATGACAATATATCAGCACCCTAACTTTGAAAGATGTTGGATTTTGGTACAGCAAGAGTTTATCTGCTCATTCATCCATTTGAAAATTTAGCCCAGTCAACCACATAAAAGTCAAAGGTCTGCACAGAACTATGTAATTTCATCACCTGTGCCCTCAAACTGCTTTAAATTCGCCATCATCTTCATCACCTTAATTATAATCTAAGGGAATTTATGTAATTTGTTTAGCTCTTCAATCTCACTCAGCAGGTAATGAATCTGCCTGAAATGCAGGAGACAGAGGTTTAGTCCCTAGGTTGGGAAAATCCCCTGGAGGAGAAAATGACAATCCGGTACTCTTGCCTGGAAAATCCAATGAACAGAAGGGCCTGATGGGCTACAGTCCATGGGGTCACAAAGAGTCAGACATGACTGAGCAACTAAGCAAGCACGATCTCAAGCCATTTAGGAGTTCTCCATTGTAAAAGCATTGACCAGAGAAATAGTGTAAAAGGGTAGAATTTAGGAACATTTCCAAATCCCTGCCCAACTCTAAATATTATTATGGGAAACACACATGTGTGTCATAGTTTTAATCAAATTCTCTTCTTGGCAACTGAGAGATGACCTGACAACCTCTCTTCCATTTATTTTCATATTGAACTCTAATTTGCATGCAGTGAAATCCCTGATTTTATTAATATGTAGAGAGATTAATGAGTTCTGACAAATATGTACCATCATTTAATATAAGATTTTCTTTCAAAAATTGTTTTCTTGACCTTTGGAGTCATACAGAACATTTACATGACAAAAAGGCAAATATTACTTGGTTTCCATCATGGTTTAGTCCTCGCCTGTTACAGAACTCCATGTGAATGAAGTTTTGCTTAGCACAGTATTTGTAAGATCCATCTATGTTATGTTGTGTTTCAGTCCTTTGACATTGTCTAGGTAGCATTGTGTTATGCAAACATAGCATGATTTCTTTATTCACTCTTCCACTCTTGAATACTTAGGTTGTGTCTAGTTTAGAGTTTTTCTAATTCAAGCTGCTAAAAGAGCATTCTAGTGCAAATTTTTCTTTCTTTCCCCCCATGGATATCTATCTTCATTTTGATAAATATCTAGAATTGGATTTTCAGGGTCATAGGGTAGATACATGCTTAATAGTTTTTTAAAAAGCTGCTAGGTTGGTTTTATTTTTTTCTTCAATGTAATTATACCATCTTATACTCCCACTGATAATGAGTGAGGAGTTCAGTTGCTTCAAATCATTGTCAGCAATTAACACTGTAAGTTTTTGTAATTTTGGCTGTTCTGGTATGTGTGTGGTGGTATCTCATTATGGCTTTAATCTGCAATTTCATGATGACTAGTGGTATTACATACGTTTTCTTGATTTTAGACCCTCTATATACCTTTTTTTGTGTGAAGTTTCTACTTGAGTCTTTAGTCCATTGTTCTGATTATTTTGTCCAAGTCTTTTATCTTTTTATTTTTGAGTTTACGGAATTCTTTATATATACAGGATAACAATCTTTTTTTTTCCTCGTTCTTTTTTATTTTATTTTATGTTTCTTTTCTTTTTCTTTTTTTTTTACCTTACAATATTGTATTGATTTTGCCATCCATCAACATGTATAAGGATGCTACAAATACTTTTCTCCCAGTCTGTGCTGTGCATTTCCATTTTGTTAGTGGCACCTCTGGATGGACAGGGATTTTTAAAATTGGGATATACCTGCTTTACAATGTTGCATTGGTGTCTGTTGTGCAGCAGAGTGAGTCAGCTATATGTATGCATGTATCCCCGCCTCCTTGGGCCTCCCTCCCATCCCACCATTCGAGATCACCGCAGAGCACTCTTTTTCTCAAGAGTCTTCTCCAGCACCACAGGCTATCAGGTTTTACGAATGCTAAAAAGTGTTGATTTATTGATGTTCATTTATTGAGTAAGCACAAACCAGAAGACGCTTTAGGAAACCTGTGGCCGTAGTTGACACGATGTCCCAGTGCTCTTCTTCTGAGCTCTTGTGGAGGGTAGAGCTCCAGGTCAACATGCAGAATGGCCAGTTACATTTGAATCGCAGATATGCAAATACATTTTTTTTTAGTATGTTTTGTGAAATATTGGGATTGTACTTATAATAAAAATTTGGTAAATTTGGCCTTGGAGTACAGAATGAAGCAGGGCAAAGGCTAATAGCGTTTTGCCAAGAGAACGCACTGGTTAAAGCAAACACCCTCTTCCAACAACACAAGAGAAGACTCTACACATGGACATCATTAGATGGCCAACACCAAAGTCACATTGATTATATTCTTTGCAGCCAAAGATGGAGAAGCTCTACACAGTCAGCAAAAAAAGACCAGGAGCTGACTATGGCTCAGATCATGAACTCCTTATTGCCAAATTCAGACTTAAATTGAAGAAAGTGGAGAAAACCATGAGACCATTCAGATATGACCTAAGTCAAATCCTTATGATTATACAGTGGAAGTGAGAAATAGATTTAAGGGGCTAGATCTGATAGAGTGCCTGAAGAACTATGGATGGAGGTTCATGACATTGTACGGGAGACAGGTGTCAAGACCATCCCCAAGAAAAAGAAATGCAAAAAGCAAAATGGCTGTCTGAAGAGGCCTTACAAATAGCTGTGAAAAGAAGAGAAGCAAAAAGCAAAAGNAGAACTGCAGAATGCCAGGCTTCCCTGTACACTGCTATCTCCCAGAGTTTGCTCAAACTCATGTCCACTGAGTCAGGGATGCTATCTAACCATCTTACCTTTGTTGCCCTGCTCCCCAGTCCTAGCATCTTTCCCAGCATCAGGGTCATTTCCACGGTGTTGGCTCTTCCCATCAGGTGGCCAAAGTTGATTTCCTTTAGGACTGACTGGTTTAATCTCCTCTCCAAGGGAGTCTCAAGAGTCTTCTCCAGCACCATAGTTCAAAAGCATCAGTTCTTCAGTACTCAACCTTCTTAATGATCTAATCCTCACATTTGTACACAACTATTGGAAAAAGTATAGCTTTGACTCTGTAGATCTTTGTCAGCAAAGTGATGTCTCTGCTTTTTAACATGCTGTTGAGGTTTGTCATAGCTTTCCTTCCAAGGAGAAAGCATCATTTAACTTCATGGCTGCTGTCACCAGCCACAGTGATTTTGGAGCCCAAGAAAATAAAATCTGTCACTGATTCCACTTTTTCCCCTTTTATTTACCATGATATGATGGGAGTGGATGCCATGATCTTAGTTTTTGAATGTTGTTTTAAGCTACATTTTCCACTCTCCTCTTTCACTAGACCCCTATAGGATGCTTAAAAAGAACAACAACATCATCCATTTAGGAAAGAACAAAATGATCCTAATGACCTCTTTGCCACACTGATTTGTCAAAAATAATTCATTAGAATTGGAAGAAAGATACCTAGTGCATTGATGAGCCACCAGGGTCTTCCCTGGTGGCTCAGAATCTGCCTGCAATGCAGGAGACCTGGGTTTGATCCCTGGCTTGGAAAGATCCCCTGGAAAAGGGAATGGCTCCCTACTCCAGTATTCTTGCCTGGAGAATTCCATGGACAGACCATGGGCTTGCAATGAGTTGGACATGACTCAGCAACTACTAATGAGGTAAGTCTAATTTTTAAATACTTTCAGTTTTAGAATGATCCAAAGGTGAATCAGAATGGAGACTTGAAAATTGCTATTGGAAAGAGAGAAACTTGGGAATGGACCGTTAGAGGCAATGACATTTAGAACAAGGGCAGGGCAGACACAAGAAGCTGAGTTCAAGCTGGCCCTCTGGGAAACTAAGGCAACAACAAAGCTTCTAAGGATATCTCAGAGCTGTGCTGCAATGTCTTTCATTCTAAATGTATTTCATTTAATATTACATTGTGTAGTCAGGAAAATATTGTTAATAGAAGCATTTAACTTGTATTAGTGATACATTTGGGCTTCTCAGGTGGCACTGTTGGTAAAGAACCTGCCTGCCAATGTAGAAGACATGGGTTAGATCTCTGGGTCAGGGAGATCTGGGGGAGAGCATGACAACCCAATCTAGTATTCTTGCCCTGACAGAGGAGCCTGGTGGACTATAGTCCACGGGAGTTGCAAAGAGCTGGACATGACCTAGTGATTGAGCATGCAGATCTTGAAATATGCACAACTGTTCAATAATTGTTAATGATAGAAAATGATGGAAAATACATGCTGACCTCAGCGAGGGCAGTCTACTCTTTTGAGAAATGCGCTGACAACACCTGGTTTGCACACTAAAACACGCTTGTTTCACATGCTTTACTGGTGTTGTGTATTTAATCAAAGATAAAAAAACCTTAAGGAAGAAAGTTTGTTAATGATGGAAGGAAGTTCGTTAATGATGCAACTTTACCCAGAAGTTACAGTGATATTTGCATTACCACCCATGTGATTGACGGGAAAAGGATAGAGGGTTTTTTTTTTTTTTTTTTTACTTTAAAAATTGAGTCTTTAGATTAACTTGGACACCTAAGTTTTTCAGAAAGGGGTGCCTGATGGATTTAGAAATACATCTCATGCAATACCTAATACAGAAGAGAAGTTGATATATTTTGATCCTACAAACTTATTTTGTCATTCAATATTGATATTAAACAAAACAATTATGAAATATAGGCCTCATTATTTCTAATAAATAAAAACAATGTCCTCTAGAATAAAGATTGTATGATAGAAAACCTTCAAAATTAACTTCTCTTTTCTTAAATATTTAAAGGGCAATATTTTCTTGTTGTTGTTCAGTTGCTAAGTCCTGTCCAACTCTTTGCAACCCCATGAACTACAGCATGCCAGGCTTCTCTGTCCTTCACTGTCTCCCAGAATTTGCTCAATTTGCTCTTGTCCATTAAGTCGGTGATGCCATCCAACCATCTCATCCTCTGTCGTCCCTTTCTCCTTCTGCCTTCAATCTTTCTCAGCGTCAGGGTCTTTTCCAATGAGTCGGCTCTTTGCATTAGGTGACCAAAGTACTGGAGCTTCCACTTGAGCATCAGTCCTTCCAATGAAAATTCAGAGTTGTTTCCTTTAGGATGGACTGTTTTGATCTCCTTGTAGTCCAAGAGACTCTTAAAAGTCTTCTCTAGCACCACAGTTGAAAACATCAATTTTTGGTTCTCAGCTTTCTTTACAGTCCAACTCTCATATCTGTACATGAGTACTGAAAAGACCTTGGCTTTGACTCAATGCATTTTTGTTGGTAAAGTGATATCTCTGCTTTTTAATATACTGTCTAGGTTGGCCATAGCTTTTCTTCCAAGGAGCAAGCAATATTTCCAGGTTAGCAGAAAAAAAATACTTTTGCTTTGTTAACCCTAAAAGCTATTGTCTTTCGAACAAGAATATTGGGCTATAGATCTTAATTACTTAGCTCCAGAAATTCTAAACAAGACAGTTTTAGATACCAAAGGAGACTGTTTGAATCTCCAGCTCAAGAAATTGCATTTTGTTAAAAATACATGAAATGTGGAGCTGAGCATTGGTGACCAATTTCTTTAAATGAGCTGTGCACTGTACTGGAAAAAAAAAAGACGCATATTTATCGAGTTCCCAAGGGCTAGATTATTCAATGGAGATTTATTCCTGCTAGAATATCATAATGGAAAATAGCCAGGCTAAATTAGGAAAATTCATGCTGCTGCACAACTCATTTATTCAATAATCATTTATCTCTTTAGAAAAAAGTATTTACATAGTGAGATAATTTGACTTAGGTTATAAGACTTCCTTCTTTCCATTTTCCTTTTTATTTATATACCTGATATACCAGTTTCTGTTATTTAAACTCTTATATATTTGAATTTCTCCTATCATTCCTGCATTAAATATTAGGTACAAAGCAATTCCACTGTTTACCCTATACATATCAGCTTCATTAACATCCTAGTAGAATCACTTGAAAATCCTCAAGTGATTGTAGCTTATTTGTGCATTATGGTACACAGAAAGGGCTGGAAGGAAGACCTGGTACCCTGAGTTCAGCAGAAGATGGTTCCTGTTGATGCTGTTCTCCCAAATAGCATTCCCACCACTAAATTACTGCTCCCAAATGAGCCTGTCACTGGACCCTCTGGTGTCACCAAACATTGATTAAAAATGGAAACTCAGACTTATGATCATATCCTCCATGCTTGTTTTTTTTTTTTAATTTGGCATTAAATTTTAAATCATATTTAAGTGAGGAAAATAAACACATTTGAAATATAAAGAGCACACCATACTGAAAAAATAATGGTCTTAAAACTTTAATTTCAGGGTATAGTTTCCTTCCCAAAACAAAATAAATTTAAAAATTTAAACTCTGTATTATTTAAATAATCAAAAATTATACTTCTTTTCAAGTCTGAGTTTTCTGGAGAGTTAAAACAATATATTATATTGAATTGTATCAACCCACTAAATGAGGTGGGTCCAATTTGATTCCAATGAAAAACAAATAGAAATTAGATCTCTATTGTTAAAAAAATGAAAATCCAGGTGGATTTATGATCCCTAAAAAATTGCAAAGAGTATTAGAAGAAATACAGGATAAAATAAAGTTTTGTAATTTTACAAAAAGTCTTCTTAATCAAAAACCAAAATCCAGACACCACACATCCTTGCTACTCACTGTATAGATTGTAGACCAGTCGTGTGCACATCTCCTGGTGGCTTATTAGAAATATAGTCTCAGGCTTCAGCCCAGGACCTGTGCTTCAACCAAGCCCCTAAGTGATCTGTATGCACAGTACGCACTGCTTGTCAACTCTATATATTGGCATCACCTGGAGGACTGTGCTCCACTGTCACCCCAAACAAGTGAACTTGAAGCTGTGCTTGGGGGATAAGGGGCAGGCTGCAGTCTCTTTATGAAGGCTCCCCCATGATCATAATCTGTAGCGTGAACTGAGAATCCCTGCTCTTAAGAAAAACATGAATAATGGACTCACTCATGCTTAAATAAACTTAAAAGGAGGAAGGAAGATGGTGACAAAATATTTGCAATGTATGTATAACAGAGCACTGATTTTCATAAAACACAAAGGAATTCTTTAAATGAATGAGGCAAAGGCTCATAGCCCAGTCAGCATAACTAGTCACTGACCAGGTTCTGAGCCTTCACAGAGGTGTAAACACAAGTCCCTAACAAACTTCTAATAGATGTCAGCCTCCTTAGTGATGAGGAAGCTGACTTTATGTAACAGTGATATCCTGTGTTCTCCCAAACTGACGGGCTAAAATTGAAAGAATTAATGGCATCCTTTATTGCTTTCCAGGTGGCACTATGGATAAAGAATCCAATTCACAAGATGTGGGTTCAATTCATGGGTCGGGAAGATCCCTTGGAGAAGGAAATGGCAACCAACTCCAGTACGCTTGCCTGGGAAATTCCATGGACAGAGGATCCTGCCAGAGTCCAGTCCATGGGGTTGCAAAGAGATGGACACAACTGAGCACACAGCACACACACCCTTTGTTGGGAAGTGGGTAAAAAAGTGGGAACTCTCATAGTACAGATGGGAAGAGAACCAGTATCTCCCTTTCAGAAGGCAAATGGACAAGACCTTTCCATATTTTAAATGTTCAGATAATGTGTAACAACAATTTACCTCTTGGAATCTTTATAATTCCAAATATTCATACAGTTGTATAATGTGTATCTGGGATGGAGAAAAAAATTGAGGCAAACCCACATGTTCATCACTAATGTTAATTATGGCAAAACTGTACTATGGCCATCTGGATGTCCTCCTTGGAGAAATGTCTGTTTAGGTCTTCCACCAATTTTTTAATTGGGTTGTTTGCTTTATTGATATTGAGCTGCATGAACTGTTTGTATATTTTGGAGATTAATCTGTCAGTTGCTTTGTTTTCAAATATTCTTTCCCACTCAGGGTTGTCTTTTCATCTTGTTTACAGTCTCCTTTGCTGTGCAAAAGCTTTTAAGTTTCACTAGGTCCCATTTATTTATTTTTGTTTTCATTACTCTAGGAAGTGAGTCATGGAGGATAACTAGAGCCTACTATATAGCACAGGGAACTCTACTCCATGCTCTGTGGTGACCTACATGGGAGGGAAATCCAGAGGGGAGGGGATATATACATACATATGGCTGATTCACTTCACCATCCAGCAGAAACTAGCACAGAATTGTGAAACAACAATACCCCAAGGGNGCTCCTCTGTCCGTGGGATTCTCCAAACCAGAATACTGGAGTGGGTTGCCATTTCCTCCTCCAGGGGATCTTCCCAACCCAAGGATCAAACCCACATCTCAAATCCAAGCCTCTGATTTTAGGCAGATTCTTTACAGCTGAGCCTCCAGGTAACCCCTGATTCCGTGTCCTTATGAATAGACATTTGAAACATATACTTTAAATAATGTATTATAAGTACATTATGCCTCCTTAGGGGCTTCCCTGGTGGCTCAGATAATAAAGAATCTGCCCACAATGCAGGAGGCCTGGCTTCCATCTCTGGGCCTCAACAGACATACACCTCACTTCACACCTTACAGGTACTGAATACATAGTGAGTATTGTAACAAGCTTATTTTAAACCAGTATGATATAGGTCTTGTCTCATTCTTTTTGTTTATTGGAGTATTTTTATTATTATTATTTTTTACAATGGTGTGTTAGTTTCTGCTGTGCCGTGAAGTGAGTCAGCTACATCTATACATATATACTGTCCCTCTTGGACCTCCGTTCCCCGCCCCCCAACCATTCACCCCTCACAGAAACCAGGCTGAGCTCCCTGTGCTATGCAGCAGGGTCCCGGTAGCTGTTTTATAGGTGGGAGTCTATATGTGTCTTTGCTCCGCTCCCAGTTTATCCCGGCCTCTCCTTTCCCCTCCTTTGTCCCCAGGGCTGCTCTCTACCTCTGCGTGTCTATCCCTGCCCTGCAAATAGGCTCATCTGTACAGTTCACTCAGCTTGTTATGAGAAGGCTTGGTCCTTCCGCCCCTCTTATGCAGTCTGCAGGTTTATCCCTGATCTATAAACAGTCTAGGGTCACAGCTCTAGTGCTAAACCTGCAGAGTGAATACAGGTCGACATGCACACCAATTCATTGGTGTCTTCGCTCGTCCACCTACCACCCTTCTACCAGAGGCCCACTGTGTGCTGGCCTCCACGCTGTGATCTAAGTGGGCCTGCTCTCCAGGTGTTTAACCTGAGGAAAGAAACAGAAAGGCAGAGGATTGTGGTTAGAAGTCCAGGCTCTCATCTCTGGAATAAGGGGAGGGTCGGAGTTGTGGATTCCTTCCATTCCAGGGTTGTCTGGGAGCTCACCGCACAGGCTGCAGAGATCCATACAGGCTTCTTCAGCTGGCATACAGCGGAACTATGGGGGTTAACTGGGCAGATTTCTTTCCAAATGGAGAGCAGAGAGGCTGGGAGATTATAACTTCTATCTTCTGGCACAAAGTTAGTAGCACCATGGTTCGCTTGCTTTCTCTCCTCCCACACATCATCTTGTTTCTCCTTCACAGCTCCCATGAGTAATATGATAAATTACACAGTGATGTACAGAAGGGAACTTGGTAGCCTCAGGCACCGTGAACTGCCATAGCGTGGTCGTATTCCCTAACTGGGTCCTCATTACTTCCCCAGTTGTATACTTAGTAATGGCTGTGCTATCCATGTAACACTTATTTTTTCAAACTAAAATGATTATAAATGGCATTATCAATATGGAAGCATTTTAAAAATTATGTATGTAGGAGGAAAGAATTCAAGATGCAAATGCGGGTTCAGCAAAGATATATCATACATACGTAAGTGGCAGACCATACAGGCACGCATAAATCTTGTCTCCCTCTGTGACTATACATTTACTGATAGAAGTGTTGGGGATAAATCTGGAGGACTTTTGCAAGAGTATAATTCATGATTCAATGAACAAAAATCAAAATCTCAGGAATGAAACACTTCAAGAATCCCTTGAGTAGTACGTAACAGATTTCTAGCTAGGTTTCACAGGCCTCTGATTGTATGTGTTGGGTTTTTATTGCTTCACAGTACGATTAGACAGTTACAGCGTACCTCCTCACTGCATATTTGGTAGAGCCAAGATGCTTGAAAAATCATTAAGATCTATGCATGTCAGAAAAGCAAAAATAATCTGATTTTATTGAAAGTAGGGCATATTTTAAAAAATAACAAAAGGATCTTCTGCGGAAAATATTTGCATTTTCCATACATCCTCTCCTTCTTAGATGAAGAGGGAGATAAAACAGATGTGTGGTAGGAGAAGGAGAGAATGTAAGGTGAAAGTGTCAGCCACTCAGTTGTGTCTGACTCTTTGCCACAGCATGGACTATAGCCCACCAGGCTCCTCTGTCCATGGGATTCTCCAGGCAGGAAGACTGGAGTGGGTTGCCATTTCCTCCTCCAGGGGATCTTCCCAACCGGAAGATCAAACCCCACGTTGCAGGCAAATTGTTTACCATTTGAGCCACCAGGCAAGTCCCAGAGAAGGAAAACTGCTCCTGTAAAAGATATCCTGCTCACCCATCCAACTGTCCTCCCCTGAGGCACAGTCCCAGCTGTGTGGGGTGACAAGTGAGTCTGAATGCAGAGTGTGGCGGGTGGTATGGACTGTGTGGGGCTATGAGGTGGGGAGTTTGCACTGAGGGTCAGAGAGGAAGGGAACACTGAAGACTAGAACCCATACTGTGTGTGCTCAGTTGTGTCTGACTTTGCCAGGCTCCTCTGTCCATGAGGATTCTCCAGGCAAGAATACTAGAGTGAGTTGCCCTTTCCTCCTCCAGGGGATCTTCCCAACCCTGGGATCAAACTGGCATCTCCTGCATGGCAGGCAGATTCTTTACCACCAGCACCACCTGGGAAGCCCCCAAACAGAGATGGACACACAGGGAGCCACTGTGTGAAAACTTAACATAGTGATGATATTAATAACCTTGCGTTAGGATTGAGATTGGATCAGGAAAACCAGAGAGGGCAAGAGGCAAGGAGAGAGAATGGATCTCAATCCAGTTCCAGAAAACCTTCCTCCTGAGTCCTGTGGAGGAAGAAACCAGCCTCCACTGTCAGGAGCCACATGAAACAGCAGCTTCCAAGAGCTGTTGGAGGGGATGGCAGCATGGACATGATACCCTGGTAAGAATGCCGTCTCCTGGAGGGGCGCGCCTGGCTGCACCCCTGGGTAGAGATTCATGGCTGCTTGTATGTACTTCCACTTATGTATGTGTGACAGATCCCTGAGGGACTTGCATTTCCATCCTGAATTCTTCCTTCTTCCAGTATATACTTTTTAAAATGCTTCCATATTGGTAATATGATTTATAATAATTTTAGTTTTAAAAAAATAAGTGTTAAGTGGATAGCACAGTCACTACCCTTACTCACCTGAATCTGTTTTTGCATAAAAATAGTAACAGAAAATAACAAGAGGAAGGTGGTTTTATCATTTTCACAGGGTGGTGAGAATCCAAAAAAATGTATACATGCTAGCACTTTGGAACGTGCAAAATTCTTTACATGTGCAAGGTAATGGTATCATCTGGGTAATGTATTACCCTCACCTGGAGCCTCTCCCTTAATACCTTTTTGACAGAATGGGGAAGCAGGCGGCACACTTCTGTATAGCTTCTCCGTTTCCAGTGTTGGTGGTGTAGACAGTGTCNGCTAGCACTTTGGAACGTGCAAAATTCTTTACATGTGCAAGGTAATGGTATCATCTGGGTAATGTATTACCCTCACCTGGAGCCTCTCCCTTAATACCTTTTTGACAGAATGGGGAAGCAGGCGGCACACTTCTGTATAGCTTCTCCGTTTCCAGTGTTGGTGGTGTAGACAGTGTCAAGGCAAATAGAAAAATAAGAGGGTTAGTTCTGCCTGTGGGAGACAAAGGAGGAGATCCTTGCCAACCCATCTCTTTGTCCCCTGCCTTTCCTTAGAACAACTTCTCTTTCTCTTTGAAATGTGTCCAAATCTTTTCCAAAGCTAAATAAGCCTCTTGTCAGCTTCAAGACCCAGCAATGTCTTNACTAGAACCCAGACTGTGTGTGCTCAGTTGTGTCTGACTTTGCCAGGCTCCTCTGTCCATGGGGATTCTCCAGGCAAGAATACTGGAGTGAGTTGCCAATTCCTACTCCAGGGGATCTTCCCAACCCAGGGATCAAACTGGCATCTCCTGCATGGCAGGCAGATTCTTTACCACCAGCACCACCTGGGAAGCCCCCAAACAGAGATGGACACACAGGGAGCCACTGTGTGAAAACTTAACATAGTGATGATATTAATAACCTTGCGTTAGGATTGAGATTGGATCAGGAAAACCAGAGAGGGCAAGAGGCAAGGAGAGAGAATGGATCTCAACCCAGTTCCAGAAAACCTTCCTCCTGAGTCCTGTGGAGGAAGAAACCAGCCTCCACTGTCAGGAGCCACATGAAACAGCAGCTTCCAAGAGCTGTTGGAGGGGATGGCAGCATGGACACGATTCCCTGGAGCTAAGAATGCCGTCTCCTGGAGGGGCGCGCCTGGCTGCACCCCTGGGTGGAGATTCATGGCTGCTTGTACGTACTTCCACTTATGTATGTGTGACAGATCCCTGAGGAACTTGCATTTCCGTCCTGAATTCTTTCTTCTTTCAGTATATACTTTTTAAAATGCTTCCATATTGGTAATATGATTTATGATAATTTTCGTTTTAAAAAAATAAGTATTAAGTGGATAGCACAGTCATTACCCTTACTCACCTGAATCTGTTTTTGCATAAAAATAGTAACAGAAAATAACAAGAAGAAGGTGGTTTTATCATTTTCACAGGGTGGTGAGAATCCAAAAAAATGTATACATGTTAGCACTTTGGAACGTGCAAAATTCTTTACATGTGCAAAGTAATGGTATCATCTGGGNACAGTCATTACCCTTACTCACCTGAATCTGTTTTTGCATAAAAATAGTAACAGAAAATAACAAGAAGAAGGTGGTTTTATCATTTTCACAGGGTGGTGAGAATCCAAAAAAATGTATACATGTTAGCACTTTGGAACGTGCAAAATTCTTTACATGTGCAAAGTAATGGTATCATCTGGGTAATGTATTACCCTCACCTGCAGCCTCTCCCTTAATACCTTTTTGACAGAATGGGGGAGCAGGCGGCACACTTCTGTATAGCTTCTCCATTTCCAGTGTTGGTGGTGTAGACAGTGTCAAGGCAAACAGAAAAATAAGAGGGTTAGTTCTGCCTCTGGGAGAAGAAGGAGGAGATCCTTGCCAACCCATCTCTCTGTCCCCTGCCTTTCCTTAGAGTATCTTCTATTTCTCTCTGAAATGTGTCCAAATCTTTTCCAAAGCTAAATAAGCCTCTTGTCAGCTTCAAGACCCAGCAATGTCTTTATCAGGGATCTGAAATATAGCTCTTGAAAATGCAATCATGGGAAGGATAAGGCCCCCAGCATTTCAGACTCCTTGAAGGCAGAAGCCTAGCCTTGAAGAACAGCTAGCTCCGTAACTGCCTCCTGTAATAAAGAGGTGGAAAGGTGACTTTTCCTTTCTATAGAGTCAAGTTGCTAGCCCCAGTGGTCATCCCATCTACCAAGCAGATTTAGGATGAGCTGTGTGTATGCCAAATGGTGCTGTGATATCTTGAACGCTCATTATTGTCCATCCTGAGAACAATGTATATAACGGATCACATCTTTTGACCACATTGCTCCTCCTTGATGGAGTTACATTCCAATAAATCCATCATAAATTGAATATCATAAATAAATATCATTAATTCCAAAATGCACTGAGTACACCTAACTCAGAACATCACAGCTTAACCCAGCCTACCTTAAATGTGCTCAGAATCTTTATGTTAGCCTCTAGCCAGGCAAAATTAACTACCACAAAGCCTATTTTATCATGAAGTGTTGAATATCATATGTAATTTATTGAATTTTGTACTGAAAGTGAGAAATAGAATGGTGGTAGGTGATTCAGCTGCTGACCCTCATGATTGTCCAGCTGTGAGAGCTGCCCAACATCACAAGAGTATTATACCCTGGATCACCAGCTGAGGAAAAGGGTGAAATCTAGAATTCATAGTATGGTTTCTAGTAAATGTGCAGTACTTTTACATGGTAAAGTAAAAAATCTGTGAGTGAAACCATTGAGTCCTCTACTGTCCGTGTAATAAAAGTGTGGGATTTCTGTCTTTGAATCTCCTTTGAGACTTGCCTTGGTGCACATCACATTCTGATTTAATAATTATCCAAGAGAAAAACTGTTTTGTTACCCCCACCTTTATGGAGGAGGGTTCCCTGGTGTCTCAGGGATAAAGAATCCACCTGAAATCCAGGAGACATGGATTTGAGGCACTAATCCCTGGGTCAGGAAGATCCCCTGGAGAAGGAAATGGCAACCCACTCCAGTCTTCTTGCCTGGAGAATCCCCTGGACAGAGGAGCCTGCGGGCTATAGTCCATGGGGTCACACAGAGTCAGACACGACTTAGTGACTAAACCTCCACCATCTTTGTGGAGAGGTTTTCTGAGTTTAAAGGAGATTTTGTTTTTAATTCTCTTTCCCCAGCAATAGCATAGTGTTTAATATCATGGAGTGGTACTGGGCTGCCTGGGTTGAGGGGCCTAATGTTTTTTTTTCCCTCCAACTTCACAGTTCAGCATGTGGGATCTTAGTTCCCTGACCAGGGATCAACCCCATGCCCTCTGCATTGAGAAGGCATGTCTTAACCGTCGGACCACCAGGGAAGTCCCATATACTGGGGGAGTCTAAGTCATAGCTCTTCCCATGACTAGCTATATGACCATTGCCAAGTCACCTAACAGCTCTCTACCCAAGGTTGTGGATTTCTAAAATGAAGATACTGACACCCAGCTCACAGTGATAGCGTAAGAATTATTAATAAATGGGATAATACCTATCAAACATATTAAACAGTCCTTGGGACCATGGATAGACCATATGGCTTAGTTATCAATGTGTCTCCAATTATGGCACATGATTTATTTAGTTCTGACTGTGGTAAGCTGATTCAACTGTTTATGAAATTTCGGAATTTGAAAGGACATTAGAAATTGTCAGATCTAACTTCTTTCCTAATAGTGAAATTATTGGAAGAAGCTTGTGCAGTTGGGCTGAGCTGGGAATGATGTGTCATCTCCTGACACTGGCCCAGGCCTGCCACCCTCCTTTTCTCCAGTGGTTTGTTGTAAGCTGACATACGGTTGAAAACACTGAAGCAGAGAGGCTGATCTTGCCCTTTCACGTGTGCTCCGTTGCGTCTGACTCTGTGTGACCCAATCGACTGTAGCCTGCCAGGCTCCTTTGTTCATGGCATTTCCCAGGCAAGAATACTAGAGTGGGTTACCATTTCCTCCTCCAGAGGGTCTTCCCCACCTGGAGATCCCACCTGTGTTGCTTGCCTCCCTTGCATTGGCAGGCAGATTCTTTAGCAGTAGTGCCAATATTTTTCCAGATTAGCAGAATTATGCTGAGTGAAGAGAAAAAGAATGTTGAAACATAAAAAAAATCCATCCCACTCACCCTTGCTTTTTTCCATGTCAAGAGCAGTTGATGGAAATTTAGTAGCAGATCTATATGGATCAATTGATTGCTAATAATAATGATGATATATCTTGATAAGGGTGGTGGTGCAACTGATAAGTTGCAGTGGTTAGAAAGTACTCCTGGAAGGAAAGACAAAGATTCATTTATGTACATTTTTCCTAGTTTGGGAACCTTCACCAATATCCATTACAGATGATCTTTCTGACTCTGATGAATCTCTGAATGAAGTCATTTAGGTAATATTTCCCCTCTGAGCTTTTTCAGGTACAAAAAAAATCTTCCCTGGATTACACCTTTAATTCTTTTTTTAAAAGTTGGACTAGAAATTACTTTCAAAAATTGTTTTAGTTTCTGCTGTACAGCAATATGAATCAGCTGCGTGTATACATAGACATATATACCCTGCCTCTTGTGTCTCCTCCCCACCCCCCAATCCCACCCCTCTGTGTCATCACAGAACACCGAGCTGAACTCCATGTGCTGTTCAGCAGGTTCGCACTAGCTGTCTGTTGTACACAGTTAGTGTATATGTGTCAATGCTACCGTCTTTATTTGTCTCTCTCTCTCTCCTTTCTCCACGGTGTCCACAAATCCATTCTCTATATCTGCATCTCTATTCCTGCCCTACAAACAGGCTCCTATGTACCATTTTTCTAGATTCCACGTATATGCATTAATATGTGATATTTTTCTCTTTCTGACTTACTTCTCTCTGTGTGACAGACTCTAGGTCCATCCACGTCTATACAAGTAACCCAGTTTCATCCCTTTTTTGTGGTTGAGTAATATTCCACTGTATATATGTATTACATCTTTATCCATTTGTCTGTAGATGGACATTTAGTTGCTTCCACTGTTTTGGCTATTGTAAATAGTGCTGCTGTGAAAATTAGGATGCACATGTCTTTTTGAATTATGGTTTTCTCAGGGTATATGCCTGTGTAATTCTGTTCCATCTTTGGGGCCTCTAGAACAGCTTTCATTGATTCCTTTTCACATAACAATACTTCCAGGTGTTTTTAACTTCTATGGCTATCATTGTAATTTATATAGACATCTTTTTCCAGTGGTCATGTATGGATGTAAGAGTTGGACTGTGAAGAAAGCTGAGTGCCAAAGAATTGATGCTTTTGAACTGTGGTGTTGGAGAAGACTCTTGAGAATCCCTTGGACTGCAAGAAGATCCAACCAGTCCATCCTAAAGGAGATCAGTCCTGGGTGTTCATAGGAAGGACCGATGCTGAAGCTGAAACTGCCATACTTTGGCCACCTCATGTGAAGAGTTGACTCATTGGAAAAGACCCTGATGCTGGGAGGGATTGGGGGTGAGAGGAGAAGGGGACGACAGAGGATGAGATGGNGTGGAAAATTCTGAAAGAGATGGGAATAGCAGACCACCTGACCTGCCTCTTGAGAAATCTGTATGCAGGTCAAGAGGCAACAGTTAAAACTGGACATGGGACAACAGACTGGTTCCAAAGTGGGAAAGGAGTATGTCAAGGCTGTATATTGTCACCCTTCTTATTTAACTTATATGCAGAGTACCTCATGCAAAATGCTGAGCTGGATGAAGCACGAGTTGGACTCAAGATTGCCAGGAGAAATATCAATAACCTCAGATATGTAGATGACACCACCCTAATGGCAGAAAATGAAGAGGAACTAAAGAGCCTCTTGATGAAAGTAAAAGAGAAGGGTGGAAAAAGTTGGCTTAAAACTCAACATTCAGAAAACTAAGATCATGACATCTGGTTCCTTCACTTCATGGCAAATAGAAGGGAAAACAATGGAAACAATGAGACTTTGTTTTGGGGCTCCAAAATCACTGCAGATGGTGATTGCAGTCAATTGCAGTCATGAAATTAAGAGACACTTGGTCCTTGGAAGAAAAGTTATGACCAACCTAGAGAGCATGTTAAAAAGCACAGACATTACTTTACCAACAAAGGTCTGTCTAGTCAAAGCTATGGTTTTTCCAGTAGTCATGTATGGATGTGAGAGCTGGACAGTAAAGGAAGCTGAGTGCTGAAGAATTAATGCTTTTGAACTGTGGTGTTGGAGAAGACTCTTGTGAGTCCCTTGGGCAGCAAGAATATCTAACCAGTCCTGATTTTCTTTGGAAGGATTGATGCTGAAGCTGAAGCTCCAATAATTTGACCACCTTATGGGAAGAACTAACTCATTGGAAAAGACCCTGATGCTGGGAAACATTGAAGGTGGGAGGAGAAGGGGACGGCAGAGAATGAGATGATTGGATAGCCTCACCAACTCGATGGACATGAGTTTAAGCAAGCTCTGGGAGTTGGTAATGGACAGGGCAGCCTGGCATTCTGCAGTCCATGGGGTTGCAAAGAGTCAGACATGCCTGAGTGACTGAACTGAACTAAATATTCCACTGTGTAAATGTACCACAGTTTCTTTATCCATTCATCTGTCGATGGACAGCTAGGTTGCTTCCATGTCCTAGCTATTGTAAATAGTGCTGCAGTTAACACTGGGGTAGATGTGTCTTTTTCAACTTTAGTTTCCTCAGGGTATTTGCCTCATAGTGGGATTGCTGGGTCATATGGTGGTTTTGGGCTTCTCTGGTGGCTCAGAGAGTAAAGAATCTGCCTGCAATGTGGAAGACCTTGGTTTGAGCCCTGGGTGGGGAAGATCCCCTGCAGAAGGGAACGGCAACCCACTCCAGTATAGGGTTCTCTGAAAATGTACAACCCCTGGCCAGAATAGAAGGAAATTGCATGGTCCTTTAAGTTGTGAAGCAGCTAATGAAGGCTGGGAGAAGAGTCTGGTTTTTAATTCCATGCTGCACTTGTAAGAGCTGTGGAGAGAGCTCACACAGATGGCTATGAGCCTTTCATTTACCCTTGCATGACCCTTTTTTTTTTTTTTCTGGCTGCTACAGCTCCAGCTCCACTCTGCTCTGAAGAGTGCATTCTCCACAGACAATTGCAGTAAGTGGTGTTCCTGAGAAACAGTTGGAACTCTCACTGAAATATAATGGAATTTCTAAAAGCCTGTCAAGGTCTCCCATACATTTTCTGGGCTCTTATAGTGTTTAAAGTCTATTGATGACCACTGGTATTCAATTAAATATAGACTAACCAAGTGGTTGATGTTCACAAATCAAGGGCTTCCTGTATCTAAAATTGTGATGGGTTTTTTTTTTTTTTTTGGTCATTATCAGACTTACATTCTGTTCTTCCTCATTTGTGCCACACAGCAGGTGTGATTACAGGTACTTAGATTTTCCAGGAAAATTGTTTACATTCAGAAAGCTTCTTTTGTAAGTTGGCTAACATGTTATCTTTCCTTAAAGCAGGATACTTTCATGACATTACAAAGGATATTTTAATAAAATTGTCAATATTGTTTCTATTTGTATATAGTAAATCTATACTTTTTTCTCATGTTCTCATTGTTTCATTTATACTTGAAGAAGGAAAAAAATACCATAAGTAATTGAGACACTGAGATTATTATCAACAAAAGGAAGCTAAGTGTGTGCTCAGTCGTGTTCGACTCTTTGGGACCCCATGGACCATAGCCCACCAGGCTCTTCTGTCCATGGGATTTCCCAGGCAAGAATCCTCAAGTATGTTGCCATTTCCTTCTCCAACTGGAAGTAATGGATGCTTTATAATAAAAAAAAGTTTAAGGCCATCTTAAGCATTGACTCTTCTGATATCCAGGAGGAAACACTAGTATTCTTATTTACAAAAAAACTGTGATTCAGAAAGATAAAGGCCATCTGTCATAGAACACAGGGATAGGAAGTAGTAGGTAGAATGTAACACTTTAGTTTGTCTTATTAAAAGCCAAGAATTGATGACTTATAAACGTAGTTACAGATTAGCATCATTAATTACATAATAAAGGTAAGATGACATCTGCATGCTAGAGGCAGAATCAAAATGCAGAATGAAATAAGCCAGAGAAAAAGAAGAAAACTGTCCATGAATGTACGTATGTGGAATCTAGAAACATGGCACAGAGGAACCTATTTGCAGGGCAGGAGTAGAGACAGACGTAGAGAATGGCCATGCGTGCACAGAGGGGTGGGGGAGGTTGAAACCAACTGGGAGAGTAGCACTGACATGTACAGACTACCTAGCCTGTTAAGCAGCTAGCTAGTGGGAAGCTGCTGTGCAGCCCAGGAAGCACAACTCAGTCCTGGGGGAAGGGGTCTCAAGATGGGGGGGGGGGATATATGCATGGTGTTGGTTGATTTACTTGCTAAGTTGTGTCTGACTCTTATGATCCCTTGGACTATAGCCTGCCAGACTCCTCAGTCCATGGGATTTCCCAGGCAGGAAAAGTGGAGCGGCTTGCCATTTCCTTCCCCAGGGGATCTTCCTGACCCAGGGATTGAACCTGTGCTTCTTTCNTTGCTAAGTTGTGTCTGACTCTTATGATCCCTTGGACTATAGCCTGCCAGACTCCTCAGTCCATGGGATTTCCCAGGCAGGAAAAGTGGAGCGGCTTGCCATTTCCTTCCCCAGGGGATCTTCCTGACCCAGGGATTGAACCTGTGCTTCTTTCCTGCTTTGCAGGTGGTTTCACTTCCACTGAGTCACCTGGGAAGCCCAGATATATGTATCTATATAGCTGATTCACATATTATACAGCAGGAACTAACACAATAACATTGTAAAACAACTATACTTAAAAAAAAAAAAAAAAAGAATTGTCTTGGACCAGAGAGGATAGGAAGATGAATTTTCCCTTAATACATAAGTGAATATTTGCTCAAAATAGAGAAGCATTTTGTGTAGGTGACCTGCAAAGGGCTGAGGTTCTGAAGATTAATTCTGGGAGGAGGCACATCTTGGACTGGGTGCCTTTGCCTGGGGGGTTGTTTTAATTCTGTGATATCAGTTAGGACAGGATGCGGGCGGTGGTGAGTGTGGGGTGGGCTCTGGGCTTACGGAATTGTTTTAGGTGGGAAATCCACACCTTGCTCCAGTGTCCCTAGTCCAGTGACCTGGCGTATGGAGGGAGTTAGGGTTTCCAGTCCTGTATGTGTCCTGCCTCTTTCTCTGGACATGCAGGACCAAAGACAAAGAAATTGTTCAATTTCTTGTGAGAGCAGTATATATTTTAGAAAGCTAATTATTAGAGGGTACATTTTGCAAGAAGAAACATTCATACATATCACACATACATACACATCTCTTTTATTTAAAAACTAACTGGTAAGCATCACACAGAATGAAAACAACGATGTCATCAACAGGTCTTACATTACTGATCATTATTTAACAGTGTCATGGTCTAAGTCGTATGGAGAGTAATTTAATAGTTATCAAACAGTCAACAGAGAGAATGTTATTTAAAATGTCTAAACTAAACCACTGTAATGTACCACACATATATATATATATTTAATTTTTCTTTTTACTTTATTTTGCTTTACAATACTGTATTGGTTTTGCCATACATTGACATGAATCCACCACGGGTGTACATGAGTTCCCAATCCTGAACCCCCTCCCACCTCCCACCCCATATCATCTCTCTGGATCATCCCCGTGCACCAGCCCCAAGCATCCTGTATCCTGTATCAAATATAGACTGGTGATTCATTTCATATATGATATCATACATGTTTCAATGCCATTCTCCAAAGTCATCCAACCCTCTCCCTCTCCCACAGAGCCCAAAAGTCCATTCTAAACATCTGTGTCTCTTTTGCTGTCTCACATACAGGGTTATCATTACCATCTTTCTAAATTCCATATATATGTGTTAGTATACTGTATTGGT